>JAQQZY010000017.1:16115947-16127012 GCA_030068375.1 Ostorhinchus rueppellii | reverse complement strand
TGTTTTTAATTTGGTTTTAAATATACTCAGTGAACTGGCTTCCCTGATGTCTTTTGGAATTGTATTCCATAACTTTGCTGCATAGTTAACAAAGGCTGCGTCCCCAATTTTCTTCGTAATATTTCTGGGTGTTACTAGTAACCCTGCGTTGGACGACCTTAATGTTGTAGTTTGTACATAATTGATCAGTGAGTTCGCAATGTAACTTGGTCCAGTTCCATTTAAGGCTTTATAAGTGAGGAAAGTAAAACATAGAATCAACTTAAAAAAAATTTCTTCAGTAGGTCCCACATTAAAAAAAATTAGTTGAGTGAACCAAATTAAATTACATTAAGTTACATTTAAATTTATTTAATTTAGTTCACTCAACTAATTTTTTTAATGTGCAACCAATTGAAGGAAAAAGTTTAAGTTGATTCAATATTTAACTTTTTACAGTGCAGATAAAACAGCTAAAATAAAACAAACAAAAAAACAAATGGATAAAATAACATTGGAATTTAACACAAACAACAAAACACACAAGGTGAATATACATATAAAGTATAAAATAAGCAATAAAAAAAGTATTTTTTTTATGTGTGAACAGATTGTAACACCTTAAACATTTGCATTTTTCCTGAATGTCTCCCTTATTACCAGGACAATAGTAGACTTTATTTCTGTGTAGAGGAGTTTGGATCCTTTTTATGTTCTCTCCTATGTTTTTTCAGTGTCTCTCTTTACTTATTTACAACAGCAAAACTATTTCTAAACTCATTAATGGTATCTTAGAAATGGAGTCTGCCAATATCAACAGATGACCACTATGCAACATAAAGTTCAAGCAAACACACAAGCGAATGCAACTGTTACATATTATACCTTTTATTAACAATGCAACAGAAAAGGAAAATATGGGCCATTGTTACCTAAAAACACTTAAGACAGTAGCATTTCATTGGCATTGTTAGTCAACTTTTCATATTTGATATATTAAATGAACTCACCATATATTTTTTATCATTAGTAATTTTTTATTTTTATTTTTTTTAATCAATTACTAGAAATTTCAGGTGGCCCATTTGAATTCCAGGTGACTCCATGTGGGGTCCCGACCCCAAGGTTGAAAAACACTGAGAGACAGACACAGGAATGGAAAAGAATGGGAATATGACATGAAATGACAAACTGGATAAGAGACAACATGACAGTCAGGGGCTACAGCTGTAGTGGAAGTCGTAAAAAAACCCCCCAAAAAAACCAAAAAAAAAACAAGGCCAAATAAAGGTAAATACACATACACAGACAAAAAAACACATATCTAAAAGAAAAAAAAACAAAAAACTGCCCCTCCTAGAAGCGTAATGGCCATGTCACATCAGCTCTGGATGATTGGCAGGACACGCAGCCCCCTTCGCTGCGAGGACGAGGGTCCTGGGCAAAGAGGCCTAGGCCATCTGAGTTCCTTCGCCCAGGGGGAGGTGAGTGTGATGAGGCTACTGTCCTGGCTGCTCCCCTCCCTCTGTGTCTGCTCTTATCAACCAGATTGACAGTGATGTGGACTGAAGTCTGAGGGCCAGACTGGCAGATGAGCTGGCTAAAGACCAACTGCCCTCTATGCTTTTGGCCTTTTTGAGTCTACTGCAAGTTGGCTGTCAGACGTATGTGTGAAAGCAACTGTGGTGTGAGCGGCTGTGTGTTACTGCTGATATGATATAACTAACACTGGCAAGAGAATTAGCCCGAAATGTCAACTCTCTGCATCGCCCTCAGTGTCCTTTGCTTTAAAAATAATTTAAAGCCCTGTCTCTTCTCTTTATTAGAGCCTTATTTCGTATTGTCCTTAAAGTCTATCAGTATGTTGTCACATGGGTCCAAACGCACACACTCTCACCCAGGTCTCTGTCCCTAATCGATGGTCCAGTGCCACAATACTGATCCCTATCGACCAATGAAATTGTGCACAGACAGCGTTTCCAATCAATCAGGGAGCGATAGTGAGGAAATCGGCGCCACTGACATCCCCGCGGCGATTGTAAAGAGCAGTGGATCCTGATAACAATCACTGATGGTGTCAAAAATACAAACAGCTCCCCCTCCTCCAAGTCCCTGTAAAGTCATCTGTTTAATTACAGTAAACGTGTGTGAGAGTGTGCATGCAGCTTTATATGCGGGGGGACATGAGTGGGTTTAATCATACTCCTGTGGGGTGTAATTGTCAATCAAAGTGGGTGTGTCCCACAGAGTGTAATTAAATTCACTACCTATTCCCTCCCTCTGTCCTTTGTTGTGCCCTTTGCTGTGTGACCCTAAGTGTAAAGTCATACTGCTGTAACACGATGCTGCATCAGTGATATCAGGACAAGTCCGCCGTTAGGATTTCATACAGCGGATTGTGGAAGCTTTAGTTTTTTCATTTAAAATATCTAAAAACAACTGGGCCAGTGTTGTCCATCTGTACATTTTTGATTTATCTATGACATGTTTCAAATAATGTTAAAATTCAAAGAAAACTCTAATTTTATTCAATTTAACCCATAAAGACCCAGTGCTACTTATGTGGCAGATCCAAAATAGTTTTTTTTCCTCTATATTTGACCTTTTTTAAGTGATTTATAACCATTTATTTTTACCTCCACCAAGGAGGTTATGTTTTCACCACTGTTGGTTTGTCTGTTAGCAAGATAAGTCAAAAAGTTATGGACGGATTTTCATGACATTTTCACAGATTGTCAGAAATGGGGGATCCTACAGATGATTAGATTTAGGTGGTGATCCATACATTCAGCATCATCTAGTGGATGAAAGTACAAACACTGCCTTGGCGGAGGTCTGTGCTCTCTGAGTGCTTCTGTAGTTCCAAATGTTTGATTATTCAGATTTAGACTACTTTATTAAACCCCAAAGGACAAGTCATTTCACAGTTGCCCGCCTTACTGAACATCTAAACAATTAGGGAAAAACAAATAAATGCAAAATATTCATATCAGCATATGACAACAACATACACATTCACCTTTATTATGCATACAATCAAGGTTAATGAAGTTACCATATTTGGTTTCTTGCATATAAGTGGCAAAAATAAAAAATAAATAAATAAAGACAGACAAATGTAAGGTGAAAGGAACATGTATTTTAGATCATTAGAACATTCCAACGACATACGTGCTGCTCCAGACCCCTGTCCACATCCACATCCACCCTTTGAACATTCCTTACATTAGTACCATTACTTCCTGGTACCTAACAACGCAGCTACATTCACTGTTCATGCACAGGTGGACCTTACAGACCCTGGAGACCACATTGGACCTCAGATTGATGACCCACTGTCCTCACTGGAACTGTTGATATCACTGTCTTATAATGTATGCAGAAATGACCAAAAATAGTCACTTGCCCGATAAAGGGTCAACACTTCTGCTGTACAACATCAGTATAGCCTCACTTCTCTATCTCTTTGCAGTCTCCTCATGTATGAATCCTTAAATATTAATTTCTCAAGCTTGCATATTGGATATACAAACCTAAACAGTCCATTTATGTTCTGTTTTTCTTCTTTTTTTTTTTTTTTCCCCCCAGGCTTCCCGTCCCTGTCTCTAGCAGACCAGATGAGTCTGCTGCAGAGCGGCTGGATGGAGATTCTGATCTTAAGAGTGGTGTTCCGCTCGTTGGCTTTAGAGGACAAGCTGGTGTACGCCGAGGACTACATCATGGACGAGGAACAGTCGAAGCTGGCAGGGCTGCTCGACCTCAACAACGCCATCCTGCAGCTGGTGAAGAAGTACAAAACCATGGGGCTGGAGAAGGAGGAGTTTGTCGTCCTCAAAGCTATTTCCCTCGCCAATTCAGGTACAAGACAGAATGTTTTTAATGTCGTTTTTCATTTCTGTTTACCTACACTATGTTGTATAAACCACAACTTTGTAGTTTGGACATTTTCATTCGTTTTTATTATTTTAATTGTTAATTGGTTTTAGTCAATTTCATGAGTGTAAGAAGTATATCTACTTCTTTTGTTGATTAATTTACTTTAAGTGTTAGTTTTCAGATATTTTGAAGATAATCTACTACAGAAGCTGAAAAAAGTAGAATGAAATAATACATGATTTCCGAAAGCATCAGGTTCATATTGGGCATTTCTCTGTTACACCATGAACGATTAATCTGGGTAAAGGCAAATTTTACAGGCAAAATGGCTTTCTACCTGAAATTCTTTTTCATTTTACTTTGCGTAGTTGTTCAGTATAGTTTTTAAATCAAGCTTTTGTGTTATTTTACTTAATTAAATGATTTTTTGCAGTGCTAGTTTAGTTTTAGTACCTATCTTTGTTTCCTTCAATAGTCCTGGGAACAACTTTTTTCACTGCAAAAAAGGCCTGTACGTATATAAGAAAATGAAACACATTAATGGGTTAAAATGTCTATCTGCCAACGCAGGAAGTAAACTGCACTTAAGGACTATAGAATGCTTAAATTCTTATTTTAAGCAGAATATACTTGTTTCAAGTGTTCATAGTAAGATTTTTACTATATGGTTTTATATATGGACTCATTAGATTTATATATATATATATATATATATGTATGTATAGGTGTGTGTGTGTGTGTGTACTGGCAAAACTGCTAAAAACAAGTAAACCATTTCTTGAAGGTAAATAGTTACTGTGTCCACTATACTCTTCCCCCAATGATGTAACTTGTTTGGTTATAAATATTGCTTGAAATTTGCTGTAATATCTAAGTGGAGTGGCTCCAGATGAAAATGATCAGACCAAGTTGCATAATCTTCACATTATTAAGTCTTAATAAGTAAATAAATCTTTAAAAAAAAATCCTCTTTCAAGATAAATATTCCAAATTTCATATCAGTTTAACTAAGTCAGATATTCCTTTTGGACTCACAGACTCCATGCAAATCGAAGACTCTGAGGCAGTGCAGAGACTCCAGGATGTCCTTCATGGAGCCCTGCAGGACTACGAGGCCATGCACCACCCAGAGGACCCTCGGCGAGCCGGCAAACTGATCATGACCCTCCCTCTTCTCCGTCAAACGGCTGCACGTGCTGTCCAGCACTTCTGCAGCATCAAACAGGACGGCCGCGTGCCTATGCACAAACTGTTCCTTGAATTGCTGGAGGCCAAAGCCTGATCTGAACCCACAGAGTGATCAGCTCCATGCTGACCTCCAACACACAGGTTAAAATTAGAAGAAATGAAGGACCATGGGAAAAGCTGGAGTTCGACACCGTGTTTTTGTCCATTTTAGATCGCTTTTAAACACTAAAGTTCTGAACCTATAATTGCCAGGAAGCAATTGGACCATCTGTAGTGCAACATCCCTCCAACTTCCATGAAACTTCAAATGGGAGTAAATGAGAGACTTTTCAGAGCTGGCAAATCTGCAAGAGATAACTGCAACTTCTCCAAACTTCATCTGATTGTCTGAAATCAATGTGTCGTCCTGCTTTGACATGGAAGAAGGACGACAGACAGCGTAAAAGCAGAAGAACCGCCTTCTAGAGATATTAACAGTTTCATGCCAAAAGTAGAGCTTCTTTTGTTAAAAGACCACCTAATACTTGAAGATCCTCGTGGATTATTTCATCCATCTCGAAGCCTGTTAATCTGCAGTTTAGTGCATTTAGAGAGCCTTTAATGAGTTGAGTTGATTTGATTTGTCCTTTTTTTTGTATAGACGAGATAAATGTGTCCTAAGAGGCAAGTCTTGCCAAAGAGTAAAGACTCATATTATTGAAAAATACCAGCAAATGTCCACAATAATATAATGTGGCCTGTAAGACACTCACATAAACCTGCATCCCTGCTCTGTCGTATATCGCAAAAATATCTACTTGGGAAACATTATGTAGGCAATTAAAGGGAATATATATAAAGTGATCAACATCTCATAAAACAATAAAGGCCTCTTGATTTTAGCTGAAATTTTCAGGGACAGAGAACTACTTAATGTCATAAAATGACTGTGACAGCAGCGTGATATTTATTTCAAAGTGGCTCTGTTGTTTTGCTGTTACTTATGTGGCATTAATGAAGAGTAGAATAAAACAATTACAGTGGATAATTTTTTAAAAAGATTTTTAAATATCATTGTAAGATAATTTTTTACTAGCTTCTCTGCTACAGCACTGATATCTATACCATATCATGGAATTCAAGTCAAAATGATTATAAGTGGAGTATGTACTTGAAAAAAATGTCGTAGAGTTGTGTAGAACCATAGATATAAATAACTTTACCTATGTACAATGGCTGCCATACTGTATAATCTGGATTAGGGAGGTGCTTGATGTCCTTTCTATGGTAGAACTCTATGTGTAGGATGAAATTTGTGCACTACTTTTCCTTTTAGCCATAAAGTTTGGGGAAATTGGTGGTGGCCCTCTGTTACTCTGTTAGTGTGTTTTGTGTGAAGAATAGTTAAATCTGAAATGTGTCTCTTATGCACATGTAAAATGAAGGGATGGAACTCTGAAGGAAATTCAGTACAATAAATAAAACACGGAATTTTTGTTCTTTACTGGACTCTTTAGGTACCGTGACACTAAAATGTGCATATTTTTGTTGGAAAATGATCAGATGTGCCGGCGATATGAGAGTTTAAATGTATGTACTGTACCTCTGGCTGTATATACGTCATGTCTTATGCCAACAAGGGATGTTTAAAGATGCAAATAAGCTTTGTTTTGGATGAGCTGTGCTGTGCTATCATTCTCAGGTGGATTCTTGGGCAATAAAGATGATCCCCTTAATGCAGAGCTCATATCTGAGTGTCATCATTTCTGAACGCAGAGACAATAACACTTTGAAAAAAATTCATTATGAGCTGGTAAGTGGGTACAGTCTGACAATGAACTGTCATTTCTAAGTAAGGCCCGTTACAGCACTTGCAGGCAATCAGAGCTCAGTTGGATGGAGATTTATAATTAACAGACATAATGTAATGAAGTCTAACAGCGGCTCGAGGGACCGCTGGTCATCAGATGGCAGTTGGAGCCGACGGACGCAGAGGCAGGCGACTCATCCACACATCACACCGCTATCCCAAGACAGAGAGTCCCCCCCCCTCCTCGTACCACTGTAATGATGTTGACCCTTTTTTGTTTTATCAGAGGCATCAAATTTCACAATCCTCATTTTAAAAATCTAATTGGAAATGACTAGAGTGAGGAGCGACGGCCTGCTTTTATTAAGCTGCTGATTGAACAAACAGATATTTAGTCAGGATTACATGGTGAAGAAAGCACTTTCAGTAGCAATCAGTCACAACTGGTCCTGTCAAAGCATGTGATCATAAGGATACAGGAGAACGTATGTATGTGACGGATATTTGTCTTTCATGAGCAAGTGTAAGGTTTTCACTCTTCTCCATTTTCAGTGACTGATGAGAGGAACGCGTTCATTGAAAGGTTTGTTAGACATCTGTGGAAACTCATCCATGTCTGGTTTTAGAATCTCATGTAATATACGGAGTATTTGTTTCCATTTTTATGAGCTTTATTTACCACAGAGCCGGCCCAAGACATAAGCAAACTAAGCGCCTGCTTAGGACCCCTAAGCCACTAGGGGGCCCCCAAGAGCAATTAAGAACAAAATATATATACATCTAAATTTTGTGCATGCATGAGCGATGATTTATATATGATCAAAATTATACTATTGCACAAAAACACAATTGCATGTGTTGCTGTTGATGTAGGCCCAGTGACTCTTACTACCTGTCTTTAATTTGTGAAAACTCTGCTGCACCATAATGTGTGCCTCCTGCCATGTAGTGTGAACTACACATCTAACTCACGAGTACTTCCAATCAAAACAATGTCACAAAAAAGGAAGTACCCTTCTGGGGCTGAAAAAAGGAAGAGGAAGAGGAGAAAAAAAATACAAATAAAAAAAAAAGAAAAGAAAAGAAATGGGGGGCCCCTGAATTAACTTTTCTTAGGGCCCACTGGGGGCTTGGGCCAGCTCTGATTTACCATTATTATCTCTTCTCCTAGTGAAATGCTGTTTTAATTGCTCATGTTTTCTCTGATGATCAGACGTCTGCTCCTCTTCATAAAATTATAAACCCATATGAACCCATAAAGCCCCGAACATCCACAGACATCCCAGGTTATCTACTGATCTAAAATGTTTGATAACGTCCGATCCATGAATCCTATTAATACATGTAAATAATTGGTGTAAAATGCAGTATGTCATCTTTTCATGGTCATCAGATATGACGCATTTGAACATTGAGAGGCTCTGTAGTTACTATGGAAACACATCTTCTACAACACTGATTCACCAGTAAAACCCATGGGGTTAATTAGATGGTTTATGTTCAGTTAATGATATATTTTGTTGAAAAGGTCACCTTTTTCTTCAGTTTTCTCTGTTTTTGATAGAATAACCCTAAACTTTAATCTGAGCTTTTATGAACAGCTACATGATCAGAAAATTAAATATAGGAAAATCCATGATTTTCTCTGAAATAATGCAAAACACTAAGGATAAAATTATAACTAGAAAAGCACTCAGAGAATGCAGACCTCCACCCCCTTGTGGCTGGCTGAAGTTGCTGCAGCGAACGAACGAAGAACCAAATATGTCAAAAGCAACAAATGCATCCGTTTGTGTTACATTCTTTTAAAACGTGAGAATATGAGCCTAGCAAACAGCTGCTTTTTCATTCATAATGCGTTCATCACTATCATTACTTTAAAAGGAGCCCGTAACGGTAATAATAAACACTGTTGTACAATCGCATATATAAACATTTTTCCAGTGTTTTCCCCAACTACCACATTAGCATTGATAAGTATGTTGCGCAATAGCTAAGCTAATTAGCTGTCAGCTAGCAGGTGTATGTTCTACTTCACAAACAAAGGAATCCTCCAGTGTAAGCTCCTCACACATAGAAACACTTTGTTCTGTTATTTTCTGAGCGACATAATATGCAAAACTCACCTCTTTATAGAGTTCAGAAGTGCCCTGAAAGTCTCTCTCCGTCTATGCGCTAGTGCCCGTCTACGTCTTGGGCAGGATCAGGCTAATACTTGGGCATTCTTGCATTCCATGAAACAAGCAGAGAAACTGTACATTGTTCACGTTTCCGTATTCCATGTTGACATTTTCAATGCTTTCACTTCTCTTGCAATGCTTCGTTTATGAAATGCAGGAAGCTCAACAACAGCAAGGTAAACAGTCTAGTGAAGCAGGCGCATTTTGATTATATCACGCTATGCAAACACACGCACTGAACGTGATGACGCAGCGACAGTACGAAACCGGGCTGGCCATTTGCAAACGTGAGCGCAAATTCTCTGATCCTGGATAAGACCCCTGCTGTTAAATCCGTATCGGTCCAACTTGGCCATCCGGACCAACGTTAGTGTGAGTACAGCCTAAATCGCGAGAGCTCGTTATTCCGCTGCAAGGCGAAGCTGCACTGCTTCCTACCACAGACGGATTTTTTTTTTTTTTCCTTAATTTATTTTTTATTTATCATTTGCACTTACAAAATTGTGCACAATAAACCAGTATGAAAACATTATAGAACTTACAGAACTTGCCAGGGAGGACAGTAGTTTACATAAAAACTCCAAAAATGTTTACGAATATTCACGTTTTGTGTGTGTGTGTGTGTGTGTGTTGTTTTTGTTTTTTTTTTTGTTTTTTTGCCTTTTCATTAAGAGAAAACTTAATTGAGTCGATGTACTGTTGAACCTCCATTTGAAAAACAATAAAAGAAGTTTTACTATGTGTGAATTTACATTTATGAATGTGGAATTTTGCCAAAATAATGATGAGATTAATAATGAATGTTTCATTAGGTTTGGTTTTATTTCTGTTAAAGTCATCGAGGCCAAACAGCACATCCCTCCAAAACAACTTAAAGTCATTTTCAATATTTTTATCAATAAAATTACAAATATCAATCCAAAATCTTTGGACAATAGGGCAGCACCAAAACAAATGAGTAACAGTCTCAACATGCATAGAACAGATAGTACATTTCACATTAAAGTCTGTTTGAATCTTTTAACAATGTAATCATTAGTTGGGTAAAACTTATGGATAATTTTAAATGAGATTTCTCTAACTTTGTTGGACCACAGACGGATTCAGTGAGAGTTGATGCACGTCAGATGAGCGGAGACGGACCGGATACGCATCCGGTGGAATCCCGGCGTGAGGGTGATCGCCCCCTTGTGGCCGGCTGAAGTTGCTGCAGCGAATGAACGAACGAACGAACGAACGAACGAACGAACACACAAATCGGGTGGTCACAATACCTCCTGGGCGGAGGTAATAAATGGTGATGAATCACTTCAGAAAGGGTAGATTTGGAGAAAAAAAATGATATACCACTAAAGTAGCACTGGGTCTGTATGGGTTACATCAAGAAATGTAGCAGTAATCTAGTAAATAACTCCCTATCACTGTCCTTATTCATATTCTAAGAGTCTATGAATTATATACAGATAGAAAAGTTCACACATATGCACAGTTTCATTGCTACAATACCACATGAAATGGTCTTGCATATGGTTACACTGGTGTGAACTGGCTGGTTATTGTGCTAAACTGAAAGTTAGTTTATAGATTTTGTTCCATTGCAGCAGAACTAATGGACCAAAAGCAGTTTAAAGCAGTGTTTGTCTTTTCAAAGAACTGACACTGATAAGAAGTGAAGCCCCATTGGTCATTCCACGGTAATATCAGGACGTTGCAGCAGAGCTACACCTCCACCATGTTGGACTGACAAGTATTGACAGAAAAGTGGTGGAGTTTGACCTCTTTACCTCTGTTGTCTGTTCAAGAACATGCATGTTTTCAGCTCATCTTATCGCAAATCTTTTTCTACCATGAAACAAATAAAAATGTTACTTTTGGGTTATGCTCTAAAGCACAGTAAACATGAACACACCTTTGCACAACACTGCAGGGAGGTTTTGTGCTTCATTCTGCACAGATAGGTCTGTGTAGATCTAAGGCACATGTGTCAAACTCAAGGCCCGGGGGCCAAATCTGGCCCGCCACGTCATTTTATGTGGCCCCCGAGAGCTGAAAA
>JAQQZY010000017.1:16079343-16096244 GCA_030068375.1 Ostorhinchus rueppellii | reverse complement strand
TTTTTTAAAAATTAAGACCTCAGTGAAAAAATTTCAGACTTACAACGGCTAATTTAATACTTTTAATACCTTTAATGCTAGAAAACTAAATTCAATGCCTTTTTAATACTTTTAATAACCCGCGGGTACCATGGAAACATATCACAATTAAATGCTTAAGTATCTTAGCTTGAGTGATGTGAAAGGCTTTAATTTTACTAGCATTACATGAGGAGTAGACATTTGAGTATAGTGCATTTAAGCCTTTACTTTTAAAGATTACAGTGAATTATAGCCCATTCAAAACCAAATATTTATACCCATAAGCTTCCTTTAAGCGCTTATAAAATCTGAAACTTGTAAATCTGTTTTATCAGACAGAAAACAAACCGTAAAGACCGTACTCAATATGCAGTGAAAGACATGACTTCCATTTATTGAAAGCTCTTTTAAAAGACGTGGCTGACCGTCTAGTGCAGGGGTGTCAAACTCATTTGAGTTCAGGGGCCACATTCAGCTAAATTTGGTCTGAAGTGGGCCGAACCAGTAAAATGTATACATAAATAATGTCAACTCCAAATGTTTCTCTATATTTTAGAGCAAAAAAAGTGAAATTACATGATGAAAATGTTAACATGTACAAACTATCCTTTCAAACAATTTATATTTGTTCAGGTTATTCACATTTTTTTGCAAAATTATACTTTGTTCTAATGTAAATACATGAAAATGTTTACGTTTATAAAGATAAAAATTTATAGTTGTCATTATTTATATGTTATTATGATTGTATTTTACTGGTCCTACACACTTGAGATTGAACTAAAAGGATTGTTAATATCTTAGTGTAATTTTTGCATTTGACAAATTCGAATTTGGCCCCCGAGCCTCACGTTTGACACATGTGATCTAGTGTCTATTTTTATCCCTCTGAGTATGAGTAACCAACCGAGGGCCAGTATTAAACATTGTAGGACACCGTTACTGGCCATCTTAAGGTTAACCCGATGAGAATGGAGTCTGCACCATTCTGAGACAAGACATAGTCGTATATATTCTGTTGATTATGTAACATGTAGAGGCTTGGCAATTACTCGTCTGTCTGTATTTGTTCCACATCACAGAAGAATGTTAACCCATGTGTGCAGTTGTTCCTTCATGTATTGGACAGAGCAACCTCTTACACTTCATTAAATGATTTGACTGTCAAAGGGCAGCAGAGTAGAACCTCACAAAACAACACAGTGACAATAAAATGGAAGATTTACTCAAACTTCTTTTCTTCCTTTCTTTTGAACTTGCAAAAAAAGTTAAATAAAACAAACACAAACATAACATTTAAATGAACAAAATCTGTCTGAGTGCAAGACAGTCTAAATTTGCATGGTCAAAAAGGAATAGGAAGAAGTATAAGCAAGGTTATATCTTCAATATAAATAATCAAATGAAAGAAGCCTCATTAAAAAAAAACAACAAAAAAACAAAACCATTAAGAATTCATATCATTAAGTCTCTCTGTGGGAATCCAATCAGTAATACTGGTACTTACGGTCCTCGTAGCTGGTGTTAGAACCTGAGCGTTTCAGACCGTGAAGGTCTTGCGAGAGCATGGACAGATCTGAGTGGGAGGGGCTTTCGTCATCCTCGGGGTCTGGAGACTCCTGCATCATCTCTTCTATCTCCTCGATCACCTGAATAAC
This sequence comes from Ostorhinchus rueppellii, assembly GCA_030068375.1. Lineage (NCBI taxonomy): Eukaryota > Metazoa > Chordata > Actinopteri > Kurtiformes > Apogonidae > Ostorhinchus > Ostorhinchus rueppellii. The sequence goes on along the minus strand of JAQQZY010000017.1, from coordinate 16,094,565 downwards.
AGTCAAAAGAAAATGAACCCAAATGTTCACATGTTCTGTGAGAAGGTAGGGTTTCTAGAAGTTTTAACAAGTTAGATATTCAGACTCTTTAAAACCGTTTAGAATCATTAGGAGTCATTTAAGGCCTATAGTTTATGTTAAACTGGCAAAAAAACCCAAAAAAGGATATGAAGGACCTGGAATACGCATATGATTTTGTGGTTTTGTTAGAGCATGAGCAGGGATATTTTTTTCTTAAAAATCACTTTTAAAGGCATAAAGGGCTCCTCCAATGAAAAAAAAACAACAGGTTAATATTTTGATGAGTACATCTGTATCTGCTGCTGATAACAGTTCTTAAAGGACAATTGGCAACACAGACAAATTAAAGCAACACCGAAAGGCAAAGCGAGAACATAACATGCTGCATACTTTTAATACCCTTCAGCCAAACATAGTGTAAGATTCTTTTGAAAGTTACAGCCCTGTAAAATTTAAATTCCTTTGTCTTTGTATAAAAGGTATTACAAACATATTTATATTTGAAAGTGCTCAGATATTATAACAGCATAAATTTGGTGCAGTAAGTCAATAATCTTCAGATGACGTGATTATGTTGTTGACTGGACAGACGGATGAACAGACAGACGATACAATTACAATGCCCCTTCAGCCACAAGTTGACCAAGGGGTAAAAAAAAAAAAAAAAAACCTATAAAAATTCAGTTACCACTTCTGACCCTTTGTCTTTGTCAGTGTGTGGTCTCGTATTTACCTGAAGAGACCCTGACCTGTACCTGTTTTTTTTCTATTTTCCTCTTGTTTTGCTGTGTTCTGGATATTTCTGCCTGTCGACCTTCAGGCAGTGAGTTTGTAGCCAATAACAGCACCGTCCAGCATGTGTGGACTGAATATAAAAACCAAGTGACTCTGGATTCCCAGCTCTCTCCTCTTTCTACTCTTCTTAGTTACTGCATGGCTCTGGCTCTGAGACAAAACTCTGGGCAAAGCACACACATAAACACAACCCTTTCAGCCTATCGCGTCTAACAGACCTGTCAGCAACACACAAAGCAGAAATGGGAACAGTTGGATTTTGCATCTTGAGGTTTTCCAAAGAGGTTTGCAAAGATGCTTTAAGTGTGCTTTGTGTCTTTAGAATATAACTGCTGTGACAGAATCAGAAAATAATGGTTCACTTTTCTATTTCACCGCTTTATTCCTCACTTCATCCTTTGCTCTCTCCATTTACTCTATTGCTCACTTGACCACTTGCCCTCTTTGTTTTGTTCACAGAATGGAGAAGAAGAGCCAAGATTGAACCGATTATAAACACAAGCAAGGAATGTGACACGCTTTGCTGATGACAAAAGTGTGAGAACATTACCTGTTCAGCTGTGAAGAGTGGCTCGTCATTAATGCAGGAGACAATGATTGAGTGCATATCCATCTGCTCCCTCAGTTCCTCGTCATCAGACAGATCCAGAGACTGGTTATCCAGCTTCTGCTCATCAGGGAGGGGAGGGAAAGGCAGAGACAGGAAGACAAGTTGGATGAGACTACAAACAGGTGGTTAAGCAGATTGACAGCAGGGACGCAAACTGCTTGAGTCGCGCCCGTTCACCAGGAACATTTCCAAAACTGTGAGGACTTGGGAATGGAGCATGTGCTTTGAAGCCTTCATCAGACCACTGACACTATGTTTCTGTGTGGGTTTATTTGTGTGTAGTACCTCAAGCTCAATGAGGTTGAGGGTGGGCAGGTGTAGGGAGCGAGTGTGTGATGTCTTCCAGTCCACCGGCATCACGTTGCCATAGTTGTCTGTCAGTGCGTTCCATACCCTAAAAAAAGAAAGCAGGGTTAATAATTTAATTAAGCAATAACAGGAACAAAGGACACATTTTCGAGTCACCAGAGATAAGATAAACCCACTTCCCTTCCCTTTTTTTCTGTGACGCAGCATTACTGTGCACAGTTGTGTCCTGTTCTCTCTGACCACCCCCTCACCACTTCATTATGTCCCTGCTGCTGCATCTCATAGCTGTCGCCTGAAACCCCTGACGAATACAACGCCTTCATCTCATCGCCTTCCCCCTGTGCACTCCTCTGCCAAGCAAGGTTATAGAAAAAAAAAAACCTTTACAAAACTATATGGTATTAAATCCTGTTAAACCGTTTAAAAACTCCATTCGAAGCCACTGATATGAATGATTGCAGAGACAAAACTGAAGTTTTGCAAGAAACTGCATTGTTTACAGTCTTGTAGAGCCTGCAGAGAAAATATGACAGCCAAGCAGACGGTGGCACTGAATCTGCTAAAGCCAACAAGTTGCTTGTTAAACTACGAAATATCATGCATTAATTATTGCTTGTCAGGCTTATTCATTTCCAGATTTGTGAGATTTATGTGAAATATGCTGAATTATTGCTAAATACAGGGAAAAAAATATTACTTTTTGCCAAGTGGGGTCAAAATGGCTATACATTACGGTGTACTTGTTTAATTTTTGGCTGCTGCTTCTAATTCAAAATATGGTGGAGAATTCATCAGAGCTTTAATATGGCAGTCTTGTAAAAACAGTGTAAAACAGGCCCTTCATGTGGTCCCCTTTGGAAATAAACAAAACGAAACACTGTTGACATTATGCTTGTTTTTCAACCAGTGACAAATATTGGAGTCTGTGGATATTGCAAAACCCAATTCCAAATGCAAGTCACAGTGTTTTATTCCGGGCCCAACTGCTGCGAGCAGGGTGAGGATGGATGCTGTGAACCCATGTGTCAGAATGGCTCTACATCGTCATACACTGCCTCTCTCACACACATACTCAGACCAATGTTTACGTAACTTGCATGTTTCTCCCTGAAGTGCTCATGCACAGCTTGGGGAGCAGGGGGCTGTAGGGTTGTTCTAAATAGGGCAATGGTTGGCAGGAAATATATTTTGTGCCTCAAGCAATGACACTGTCTCCTGCACGTGAGTGCATGCCAAAATACAGATTAGCTTTGGTTTCACAGAACAAAGGCTTGTTGAGAATTAAAGCAACCATTTCTTTTGTTTATGCTTCAACCAAATCCTTGTTTGTCTGGTTTATTTGCTTGGATACATTTATATGGACATGCCTGACTTGACTTCAACACAAACACATTACACTTTCTGTGCCAAACACACAGGTGTGTAACTATCGCAGTGAAGAAACTCCTTGACATAATATGACCCCTAAAATTCAATGTAACACAATTTCAGTGTTAAAATGTCCTCCCATATAGACAAATACACAAATTTGTCTGCACAACTACAGAAACACACACTTCCTCCTTGTCATGCCTGTTATCCATCTCTGCCATGGTCTTGGTAGAAAACTTGTTAAGCGTCTAGGCACGTCCTGCAAAAGTGCAGTGAGCCAGAAAAGACTTTCACTGAGTCTGGCACAGTTCTGTGGGCTTCAGCAGGCTGCTTTCCAATTATTCTGCTTCCTTTTTCCTCCATTTCTCTACTTTGAACACCCAAGGATGTTTCAACCTCCCCCCCATCTCCCTTTAACACCAGTTATAGAGTATAACTTCATGATAACCTCTCAGAATGTGTATATATACTATTCCGACCCTAGCACAGTCAGTCCAAAATACACAATAATTTTGAACACATTTGCACTGGCATGACTACTATCCCGTTTCATTTAGCAGGAAAAACTTAGAGTGTGTGGTTAGATCAGACACAAAGTCACAGTGTTGTAATGTAGCAGAAGACAGAAGGCAAGAGGAAGGTGATTCATTCATCCAACGCTGTACAGTGACTGCCATGGCTGCGTGGGTTTGATGTTGTTGACTGCTGTGAAGTGACAGCATGTTGTTGTGTGAATGCGTAGTTGTGACATTTGTGTGATACAGTGACTGCTGGGGACCTCCAACTGAGATAAACAGGAGCTGTAGGGGTTGTATGAACAGCTGCTGACAGAATGAACCATTATTAGTTTAAAAAACTGACTTATGATACCCCTTTGATAAAAAAAAAACTTCCCCAAAAAACAGGGTGACTATATGTCATAGAAAACAAAAAATCTTCCGGATGGTGAACATGGTCTGTGTTTCTACTATAAGAAAATGAGAATTTTCAGGAATCAATAAGTAGTATTTAATTTCAAGATCCGCTTTTTTCATCAATTGTCCATTTCCCAGCAGCAGCAAAACTAGCATGAAATCAAGTTACTGGTAACGTGGCAGGACCCACCCTCGTCAACACACAAACGCTTTTCATCCATCTCTTCAAGTATCAGTTAAAAGTATGTTGACCGTGACTGTATTCACCATTAAAACATATGCAAAACAACATAATACAAATGTAATGTAATTTCAAGAGTTGAAGTTAGTGACAGAAAAGATGGAATTGACTACAATTTGTTAACATTGTCAATATAGGTGAATTTGTCCCCGTAGGTTAACTTTACAACACACAGTTAAACTAAACTGAGATTTCCTCACCAGTTAACATTAACTTCACGTTAGCCCGACACGCTAAAGTGACTAGCTAGCTGAGATTAAAAGTTAACCTAGCTAGCTTAACGATACGTACAATGAACTCTCATTGTAGTTACATAAATTTAACACTCACTCGTCATCTTTCAAGTAATTGTCCTCTGTGATGGGTTTAATGGGGGCAATGTTTTCCGTCGTTGTGTTGTAGTTTCGGAAACACACTGTCAGCTTCTCGTCGAAGTCATGGACAAGATCCTCCATCGATTTGAAGCTGCAGATCTCCCCAGAGAAACTGTTGTCCAGGTCGGAGAAATCGTCTAGGCCCGACGTCGGATCGCCCACATTGGAGTTAAGCTGATCCAGCTGCTCCGCCGACTCGAGGGACGGCTTGAATTCGTTAAAATCCTGCCAGTCCTCATCGAAGTGGGCTAACGGCGCCGCCATGACCGCCGTAGGAGCAACTTTGGCAGCCTGTGAAACACCTCGACAGCGTACTGTTGTTGGCTTTGAGACACTGGACTAGACTAGGGCAGAGAGAGAGAGAGAGAAGAGGAGGGGGGGAAGTGGGCGGGATTACATGACGCAACGTAAAGTAGCCACTCCCCCTTCATACAGAGCAAAACAAACCCCTGTCAACTGAGAATACTTCACAACAGACATGATGAGTTTACAGCGGAAAATGTCGGCCTGCTCTTTAATAACATACCTAGTATAGTATGCTATAGTAGTATTTGTCTCAAGTAAATAGTGGTGAAATGTACTTTAATCTTACTCAAGAATTGTAGCTGAAGTGTGAGTTATGTATAGTTTGGTTATGTATTTATATTTCATGCGGTTTAGTGCTTTTACTCCAGTACATCTCAGGTGAAAATATTGTACTTTTTGCACCACTATTTTTATTGAACAGCTTTACTTTTACTTTCAGATTCTTGGTCAGTGACCATGTATCTCTAAATGTGTTGACACTAACCATTAAACTGCAATATGAATATAAGATGTACTGTTCTGAATAGAAAAATGTACTTGCAGTATTTAGTTTTAGTACTTGTAGAGTGCAATTTCAGTACTATTATTTATGTAAATGATTTTAATACTTTTTAAATAATATATGGTTGTCAAGATGATAGATAGATAGATAGATAGATAGATAGATAGATAGATAGATAGATAGATAGATAGATAGATAGATAGATAGATTTGACAAAAGCAGCATGTATACTCCATGAGATAAAAGGTTTTTTTTTTTTTAATATAAATGTATAGCCAACAACAAGGATTATGTAAAATATTGTCACTTTATTGGCAATCAGTATTACTCCTAATGTTGGCATTGGCTATCTTACCAGTTGATCAAGCCCCAGTCTTTGCATTCAAGATATTGTAAAATACCAAACTGTAATTTTGACAGAAATATTTCAGCCTGACGTGGGATCCCTTCACACATGCTTTACCAAAAAGCAGTGGAAATCTGGATGTCTTTCTGTAATATCAGATGGTTGTCTGACACTTTTAGGGGCCTTCACAATGTCTTGCCCTATGAAACTTCCATGGGCCATTTTTTTTTCTCAAAACCCTGAATGATTTATTGAAAATATGCATACATAACACTTCCTACACAACAATACAAAACAGTACAATCACTTTTGTAAATAACACATTGAACGCAAACCCACACATCACCCCAGCCCTCCCTAGCCCCAGGAACTTAGAGATGCTACAGTAAGCCCTTAGAATTTCCCACCACCATCCCTACCCACCACCATGACCTCTGAGAAATAAGACATATTTAAATCAGAAACAACTCTTGGTAAACTCAGACAAAAGAACAGAGTAGACACCAGGTTGCATACAGACATAGCATTTGCCACCAGCAGGTGAATCGTGGGCTTTACTGACGAGCTTGTTTGGGTTTTTAGTGTATATGGATTGCCTCTAGTCTTCTGAAATAATGTTGGGTGTGGAAGAGGAGTCCGTTCAACTTTCCAGGAGTTAAGATTGAGGTTTCCAGAGTGTGAAAATCAAACTGACACAAAACCTACAGAAAACACCACTGTGTGCCTTAATGATTTGGCTTTGATAAGGGTTAGAGAAGTGGCAACTGCCAATCAACAATGGCACACCAAGAGAAAAATTTCGATTAGATACACAGATATGTGATAAAGTACATCTTCACATGAAGGAAACTCTTTAAAGGCGAGGGGTGGATAGTTCAGACCTGATTGATTGTACGTAACACACTTCCTAAAGACTCTTCCCACTCCTTTTGGCATGGGTGTTACTGTGCATATTTATTTGTTAATAATAGTGTTGGATAAAATGCAACTAAATACAAGGAAACAAAATTAAAAAAAATATATAAAAGAAAGATAAGAGGGTTTATAAGTATAGGAAAAAAAATGAGGACTCCAAATGTCTGGTTATATTTTAATATGATCATACAGGGATAGAGGTCAACCAAAAAAAATGATATAATGTCAACAAAAAATTTAAGTAACAAAAAGTTCAATAAAAACAGACAGAAAAGCACTGTTTTTAAACATTTTTACTGTATATCAGTCTGTAGCAAATAGTCATTACATACCCTGAAAAAGGGAGGAAGAAAGCTTTAAATGGTGCACTGACCACTGAGTAACGTGGCTGGACAGCAAGGGGATGTTAATGCTGAAATTCTCTCTAAGCTCCAAGAGTGGCATCCTCGAGATGTGGCTGCTGTGCCTTATATGTACGAGGAGTTGTAAAATGTACTATCTAGAAGTTTATGAGCCACTGCTATGGGTGCATAGAGGCGTAGTGAGGGCTTGACTCCTTTTGCGATCACCTGTTAGGTTTTAAGTCTTTGTCAATGCAACCTTTGAAGCCATCAGAATGGCCAGTGTGGTGGCCACAAGGTCTGCTAGGCTATGAGAACCTTATGGGTTTAGGTCATTTGCAGCAGGTGCAAGAGAGCGAAAAGACCACTCAAAGTGCAGTGGAGGGTGTCATACATACTGAAGGTTTGTGTGCAACTGTATGAACAGAAAGGCAGTCTGTGTGTATTTTAGAATTGCAACAACACTCCCTTAACACAGTGGGGCTCAGAGCGTGGTTCTGGTTATTGGTGCCTCATTTCTCTAAGGCTGTGCTAACTACTCATCCAATAATTACAATCATTACCTTCTCATATGAAATGACCCTTTGCTAATAAAACAACACTCTACAGCTTTTTTGAAACATGCCTCTTTCAAATTGCTTTTCCCACAAATTTCCATTTGTTTTACCGACAAATATGAATCAATGCCAATAACTCAGTGCCATTGAATGCCACATGGTAAGGAGGAAAAAAATGTCAAATGTAAAATTAAAGCCCCAGATTAAAAAAAAGTTTTCCTTTTACAAAATGGCTCTCGAGTACTCTTTGTTCCACAGATAGAGGTCCCTATGGGGCTTTGGATAACTTAGAATTGGTTTAAAATCCTCTTTACAATTTCACTATGGGATTAGGATCACAGGAGGGGGGGGGGCAAGAATCTTCTGCTGGTGTGAACTGAACACACATACAAAAAACACACGCCAATTAAACCTGCACCCACAAATGTCAACTCTCACACCAACATGTGCATGCATTACTGCTCTCACTCATTCACTCTCACTCAGTCTCTCACTCACACACACGCGCACACACACACGCTCACAGAGGAGGGACAGCAGTTGTCAGTGTGCCGTTTAAGTTGCACTTGAATGATGTGCACTTTCACATCTGAGAGCATGTCTTTTTTTTTTTTTTTTTTTTGAGAAAGGTCATTGTATATGTCCCGACAGTGGAAACCCACATCACCAACAACGTCTGACCCTCTCACCGTTGATATGTGACCTGTGAATCCCTCTGTATTTCTCCTCTTAGGCAGATGTAATGGAGTTGTGCGGTAGCTAGCTCAACAGAGGGGTTTGGAGGGGACTGTCAGTTGGAAACATTACAGCAACTGTCCTTGTTAGAAGTTAAATTAAGGAATAAAAAGTTTGTTTTCCTAATGTTGAGAAACAGAAAGTGGAATCTTCACGCTAAAGCTTTCCACGGGCACTACTCGACCTAAGATTCACCTCTTAAATGAGAATAACGCTATGACTATCATAAAAAAATCCCAACATTTAGCATAGCCTTTTTTGTGTTCTTGGTCAGCTGGTTGGTTGGTGTTTGTTTTTAACATAAGGCTTTCAGCCTTTTTGTCCAAAAGATCAAATGCCAAGAATATAGCAAGAAAGAGGAGTAGAGGAAAACATACATACAGAAGAGTTGCTATATCCCCCTACGCATCCATCCTCCCCCAACAACACCCCACCCCTGTCCATGGAGACATTATACAGGTACGTGCGAGACAAACAGGCAGACAGATGTAGTCCAATGAGTAGAGGGCTGGTCTGCGGTGTCTGTCTGGAGGCATCACAAGGACTTGATGTGCTCCAAAGCTCAAGGTGGATGTGGGTTTTCATGGATATTTTGTGTAGGACTAGGCACGGCCTCTGCCATGCGACAAGATGAAGGAAGAAGTTGGAGGAGGGCAGCCAATACAGCTCACCGGTGGATGGCGGTCGGTCAGATCCCCATGTGCATTGACTGGTTTTCCAGGCCTCTGGGTCGGGATCAGGTTTTCTGGATGAGGACCTGAATTTTTCAGAATGCTCATCACCACCTCCGCCGTTTTATCAAGGCCATCCAGGAGACTATGTTTTCAGACTCTTGTTTTCTCTTTTGTCTTGGACGCTTCTGTTTAAACTTCTGTTTGCTTTAGGTTGGTGCTGGATTTCGTTTGCCTGTTTACATCTGGTTTTTATTGTGGGATTCTTGAATTTGATGTTACAGAGAGATATCATCTGCTGCATTAGTGACCATCAACTGTCCATGTTACTGCAGTTTTCTGTGGAGGAAATAGGTTAAGAAGATAAGGGGATATAAGAAAAACACAGAAAAACACTTAATACTACAGCGAAAGTCTGAAAGAGTCGACATAAATTTTTGACACTGACCTGCAAGAAAGTAGCAAGTTAGCATACTACAAAACCTATGCCACATCTTATTTCTATTATTATATTTTATGCAAATTTTGCAGTATTGCCGTAGGGGGAAAAATTATTTTTTTAAAAATGGCAAAATGAGAAAAATACAATAACTATAATGAAAAACAACATTTAGGATGGACTTTTTTATAATAACACTAATGGTCTGCTGGAGAGCAAGGTTTTGTGTTAGAAAAGGCTGAAGGAAAGCAAAAAAGTGTTTGCACTTTTGGACACTTTAAACTTTTTAATTAACATATGCAGCAGACATTTGACTCCCATGCCAGATGCCTGTATATTCCTACATATGAAGGACCACAACAAGGTTAGGAGTAGAATCGAATACATGTGTATTGTTGAGGATTATAAATCCAGCCCATCCTAAAAAATTCACACCGAACCACCTGCTACTTATTCATCTCTTATTACAGCTGAGTGGCAACAATGCCCATCCAAGTGCTTTCTGACTACACTATGCAGCCTAATTTAGTTGCTACAAACCATAGTATTTGATTGATGTTTATAAAGAAAAAACAGGTAATGATCACTTGTACAAGAGTTTGGACTGTGTATTACCGTTGAGTCCATCGGCCTCTTGTGAGTCGAGGAACGGTGCAGGACCCCAGACACGCACTGTGCCATCGTCTGAGGCAGAAGCCATGAGTCCTGGGATTGCCGGGTTCCAACTCACACAGTTAACGGTGCGTGTGTGGCCTGTGAGCTCAGCAATGGGTAGCTCACCACGCCGGTGCCAGATGTACACTTTGTGATCTGTAAAAAAGGGACAATGAGGAGAAGGAAGGAAAAAAAAAAAAAGGTAAATGAATACATATGATAGAAATGGAGGGCAAATTATAAAAAGGGTTAGAACACAATGCGAAAGTGAACACAAACCAAACCTAGCGAAAAAACTGGTTAAATGAAATGCGTCCAAGTGCATTTTACAAAGGACAAACATGGTACGTATTACTCCTTTGACATTTCACTCTTCAGTTTTCTTCAACTGTACCTTCACTGCCACTGGCAATGAAGTCTTCATTGTGTCCTCCAAAGCAGGAGTGGATGGTGTAGAAGCCCTGGGTCACTCCTTGGTACTTCCGCACCAGTACCCGGTCTTGCAGGTCCCACAGGTGCACTCCCTATGAAGGGTTTCAGACAAATCCAGTGTTAATGACCGATGCATCTCCTATATGTATATTGTTAATGTGTTAGTGGTAATGGTCAAAAGGGTCTACAAGGCTTACCTGAGTTGCTACATTTAACAAAGCTAATCTTCCGTTCTTTGAAACAGTAAAAGACATGATAGGGTGGTCCTCCTGAACTCTGTAAAGGACAGTTAGTTATCAGAAAGAAAAACATGAAACATAAATGTGTAAAGACATCACTGGAAAGCATATTTTAATGTTGAGAATATATTTTTAAAAATTTAATTTAGTTTGGGAAGCCATTCATTTACAGCGTTGCATTTTTCTTCAAAACAAAATCTTGTAGGAAAATCAAGGTTTCACTAGAAAGTACTGGAGATTCTGTATATGTATCTGGAGTATTCCCTGTGTGGTAGTTTAGAAAATGTCTGTACTCTCAGCAACTGAAACAAATGTGGAATACTGAAAATGACATAAAAATAAATAAAAATATAAAACTAACTGTATCTGTTTGAAAAAATAGGGTTTTTTTTCCTACCTCAAAATTCTGCCTCAAGATATAATTATAAAATTCTTTTATGTTTTATCATTCTGTTAGGGCCTAACAGTAAAAGAACAAAGATAATAACAAAGCAAGTCTGTGCACATGCTATCACCTCTAAGCAGAGCTCTTATCAGGTATAATAATGAGTGAAAACAATTGTGTGGGTAGAAAAACCACAAAATAGTGGCTTTAGGGTTTCTTCATCTGGCTCATATTATGACTAAAATGCACTGCATGTTCAATTATACTTAGAAATCTTTAACCTTAAATTAACTGTACCACAGCATAGATGGTAGGAGGGTGACACATACATGTTTCTGTCCGTGAGGTCCTCAAAGTTGTACCCCCGGATACGTTGGTGTGTGTCTGAGGCCAGCACGGTCCTGCCATCACTCAGGCACCACAGGCACTGCACTCTCACCCCCTCCCACGAGTCCAACAAGTTACCGTCCAAGTCCTGACAAGACAAGACAGACAAAGGATGAGGCTCTGGGCTCAGAGACCCCCATCTGTCACTTGTGACAACGGTCTGACAAAATGGACAATATGCCCACATCATTGGCAAGAAAACCTGCTCTTTTCTATTATTTCTGCCCTGACACCAGCAATAAATGGGCATGTAAATGGAACTATTGTGCTGCTCTTCTGTCTAAGACTGTTATGATTGCTGATATTTGTATTATACATGTTTTGGATATGTTCAATTTAATTGCATGCTCAGAATAAATCACTAAATCACATAAAATGTCCACCTCTTACAATGATGCAAGTCTTCCTGACAAAGGTGCTGATCCTAGTATATCTATGTATCACTGTACATAACACTGCTTTTCTTAATTTCTGTGATGCTGAGGGTGCTTATACATGTTGGGATATTTAAACAACTCAATTTTATGTTGTAATGTTATTATTTCCATCTCACACACATATGGCAATAACATACAGTGCACTGTCAACAAGTGGCTGACCTATAATGGCTTGTCAATGTTCAATTATTAATTAATAAAGCACATTAACTAAGGGCGGGTACATATTGTTGAACTGGTGGGTCTTTTGTTTCATCTGATAGAATGTACTAATAAACAAAGGGACTCTACACTGGTACACATAAATGTGCATTGATTCAATGTTATTACATCTGCACTGTCTCCATTTGTTTTAATAGATCTTTTCTGCCATATATCTGGAGTGGACTGGAGGGTTAACTTCATTCCACAGAAGCCACACTGTCAAGGCTGTCTGCCATAGTCTGTACTGCCTGCACTGCAGATGTGTCTGCATTTATTTTTGGTTTACTGGCCTCATGAAATAATCAGCAGCCAGTGCATGTGATCTCAAAGTGCTATTTAATCAGCAAGATTAATCAGTCTTTCATTACGGTCAAACAAAACCTGCTCATTTACAAACATACACACAGAGGCATACACAAATTGGCTTCCAAGTGACAAAACAAGTGGAAAAGAACCACCATGTTCACATCATTTAATGAGATCAATAGCTAGGAAGTCAATACAATGATACATGTGACTATCTTGACACTGGCTGTTCAGTGTCAGGTAAACTTCAGCAGATGTTTAACAGCTGTTAAGAATGAGTCACATACTGAATTCTCCTTCTCATATGAAAAAAACATGCATCCACTTACACACTGATAGAACTGTCCCCTCTGTCCTCCAGTAACAAAACGTTTGCCATCTGGGTTCCAGGCCACACTGGTCAGACTGTCTTCATGGGATTGGGACATTTTGGTCCGCAGCTCCCCCGTCTGGTCACATCGACACATAAACATTAACAGAGACGGTAAGAAAACAGACGGCAGGAGAGATAGGGGGAAGGGAGGCAGCAGGAAGAAACATGAAGTAAGAGAGGGGGGAGGGGTGGTTTAAATGAAAGGACAGGGAGGGAAAGGGATGGGAGGAGAGGAGAGGTCATTGAGTACATACACCCAGCACTGATATCTACAGACACTCAATGCATGTTTTTCTTTCAGATGGTCACTTGTTTACTAAATTAAAACTGGACGTCTCAAGCCATCATTCGGTGGTAACCATGTTAACAATAATGCAAAGAGACCAGCAAATAGAAGCATCGTCTGTCAGAAGGTAAAGTTGTATCTACGTTTAAAATAAAAGCAGATGGATCAGTAAACTGTGTGAATAAATATACCTGCACATTCCAGAGCCAGAGCTCAGAGCAGTCATCAGGTCCGCAGGCGATCAGGTAGGTGTCATCTGGACTCCAGGCTAAATAAGAGACACCGTACGTATGACCTTCCAGGGTTCGTAGCAGCTTCAGCTGGTGACTCTCCTACACAGAGACATAAAAAGCAGTCCATCAACAAAACTGATGATAGGTACAAAATAGGTAATTATTTAGATATTCTTAATTCTTTTTCGTAATTGTTTATGTGTGGTGGGATAATGAGGAGAAAAATAAGAATCTGTAGCACTGAGCAACAAATATCTATATTTCGGGATACACTGTAGTTGAACAAAAAAAAGAGAAAAAAAAAGAAAACAAAATACAACTAAATGCTGTGTGGCATGAGGTTATTTGATATAGGGTGGATAAACTTTCTACAAAATTCCAGGCTGTTCCAAAAGCAACAATATATTCAGCCTGCATGACAAATTAAATCTCCTCAGTCTATGTGTGAGGGAGTCTAAACTCAAAAGAACCCAATCTAACTTGAAGAAATGTGGAGGGTAAGGCTCAGTTTGAATGGGTGTTGTCTGCCATGGAGTTGTTATTTACTAGATAAGAAGTGAACACATCAAAAAGTGTTGGTTCTCTAGAACAAAAAGGGAGGAGCTAGGACATTTCAAAGCTAAGGATGCAGATGTGAGCATTTATCTTTAGGCATAAATCAGAGACAATAAGAACTCACACTTGCGGGATAAAGACTTTGAACAGAATGTATTTCTTTATCTCCATAATCTAAGACTGAAGCTAAGAGACCTTCTAAGAATCCCACAAAAAAAAAAATACTTTGTTCTAAATCAACTTATTGTGCCAAAACAAATTTGATAGAGTTTGATTTAGAGGTATGAGGTTATTTAGGAATTTTTCCTACTCACCGGGTCCACTTGCCAAATTATGACAGTAGTGTCTTTGGAGCCAGTGGCTAGTTTGGTGCCATCATTTGAAAATTTGCAGAACCACACTTCATTACAGTGCTCTGTCAGAATCTGCTGAGTGTAACAGGGGAACTGCTTCCTGTGGAGAAAAATGAAACTGCCATGATGTAAGTTAGCAATCTTAAATTTTTTTCAAAAATCTGCATGTCAAATGGTCCAACATTAAGATTTATTGTATTAAATACACCAAGAGGGAAAGCATAGAAAAGGAGTAAATTAACAAGATAGTGAGGCTTGGAGAAGTGAGCATCAAAGGGGAGTAAGACATCACAAATAAGACTTTGAATGCATTAATCACTTACATCTCATTTGTAAAACAGATAACTTTCAGTGCATACAGATTAAAAAAAAAAAAACACGAGCATGCACATCAGATGCTCATCTATCACAATGGAGTGCTGAGTCATGTGCTATATGTAGGTGTGTAGAACTGACCTGCTGCAAACATGATCTAAGAGAAGAGAGACTGAGTCCAGGTTACTGTCCAGCTTGGTGTTATGATAGAGGCAACGGTCCCTTTGCAGCTCCACCGCTTGTCGCAGAAGAGTCTGCAGCCGTCGAGGGGGTAGCATCACAGAAGGTGGAAGGTATGCTATAAAATGAGATGAAAAAGCAGCAAACAGGTTCAGTCAGCATACACATAGATGTGGTGTAGTAATGCAGTGTCTCAAGAGGCAGTCTCTGAACATGAACTTTTCTACTCACTTTGCAATTTGTCCAGCAGTCGACAGCGTGAGGCAGTGCCTTTGCCCTCCCATTCTGCCTTAGCTCTCAGATCCTCAGCGTGACTGCACATTAGGTACCTGTGGGAACCACAATAAAAATAATCGAACAAAACATTCATTCATTCATCTTCTATACCCGCTTTATCCTCACTAGGGTCACGGGGGTCGCATGGAGCCTATCCCAG
>JAQQZY010000017.1:16025263-16035263 GCA_030068375.1 Ostorhinchus rueppellii | reverse complement strand
GTGTAGTAGTCCTGTAGTCTGCAAAAGGGATCTGGGTCACATCCTTCTTCGTATTCCTTATCTTTCAGCTTTCCATCCTTCACATCTGCTCAGAACTTCAGTAAGTTATTTTTCTATTTTTAACGATATTAATCCAATATACACATTTTTAAGTAACACATACTGTAAAAAATATATTAGCGTTTGATTTTAATTTTCTTAATTTTAAGGTAAATTCCCTTTTGACCAGCCACTATGATGCAGAAGAACAAACCGTAGAGCATCTTACCTGTAGTCTATCCTTCATATAACAGGAGGATTCCCCCAGCTTTTGATTCTGTCATGATCTGAAAACATTACATAAGCAGATTGGTTTTGATTCAGTCAGCTGACATTCAAACAGTGATGGTAGAAGTCACCTGGCTGGTTGTTTCAGCTCTTCAGTTCAGACACACCTAGTCAGGTGAGACTGAAGGGGAATAATACAGCAGAGGTGCCTGCTGTTGTCACTGACAGTGTACCAGTAAACTAGTGACAAGACTGTTAATGCCTTAGCTGCTTCATCTAAGAGACAGGAACTGAAGGCCTCAGGTTTAGTAGTCTCAGATATATTCTTTTTATTTACCTGACATGTTCCCCTGTAGGTTTCACTCTGGATGTTATTCACTTTTTTAAAATTCTTTTTCCTCTTTCTGTAGCTATGCGTTTGGCAGTGTTTGTTTTAGCGTCAGCACTGTCAGCCTTTGCTCTCGACAATGGGCTGATGAACACCCCACCGATGGGCTGGTTGGCGTGGGAGAGATTCCGCTGCGACATCGACTGTGAAAATGACCCCAAGAACTGCATCAGGCAAGGCAACCCACAAACATCCCATACTTGACATTAAACATACTGTCAAACTGTCACATACTGACATTAAACAACCAGTTCATGCAATGTATGTTGGAAGTTACATGAGTATATTGTACTGAAGGAGATTATATAATTATTTATTATTCATTAAACATTAACAGCAGTTTAATCAATCAATCAATTAACATACAGTTAAAACAGTAGCATAGATTAAAGACAAGATAACCAAAGAATGATATACATTTGATGTTAGATGTAAGAGTTTATTGTCATTTTCATTGGTTTTTCCAGCTGCTTTATACAAATAAACTCAAAACCCTCGTGTGTGTGTTTTTTTTTTTTTTTTGTTTTTTTTTTAGGAAACATTCTTGCTTTTAATTATAAGCTTGTAATATTCAACCAACACATAAAACATAAAAGAAACCCTGGTTGTACTCTGTGTGAGTTCATCTTTGATAAGTGACACACTGTCTTTATCTGATGAATTCATGTTAATATTTATTATTATTCAAGCAGTGTGTTTGTGATATTTCCTTTTCAAACATACTTTTCGGTCTTCCAGTGAGAATCTCTTCATCGACATGGCAGACAGACTCTCAGAGGACGGCTGGAGAGAACTCGGTTATGTCTATGTGAACATCGACGACTGCTGGTCCTCGATGAACAGAGACAAGGATGGCCGGCTGCAGGCTGACCCAAAGAGGTACAGCGTTGTATATACGCACTGTAAATTCACACACATTGAAGCTGCTTTATCTGTTCAGTCGACACTGCCACTTTGGAGGTCATAAGTCAATAAAATTCAATGTGACTGTCATGCAGTCATATGACTAAAAACCAAACAGCTTGTAGAGCAGGTTCACTGTTGTTTATTGGAACTACATGTGCACCATCAGCATGTAGCAAGTACAGATGAAGACAATGACCTGGAAGGAGCACATGAGCAGTATGAAAAAATCCAGTCACACATTAAAAATAATGTCCTAGCCAATGGCGTGTTAGGCTTACTCTTGAAATGTTCTAGATCGCGTGTTATGTAATGAAACTATTGCAATTACTTTGACAGAATAATGTCACTAATTACAGTTGAACACTCCAACACATGGGTTAAACTGAGCATTAAAGCTGACATGTCCTAAAATTGTACATTTAAACCAAGCAGTTTACATTTCAGAGCATTATCCAACACAATAAAACTAACCAAAAATAAAGCTCTAAATCTGAGCACGTACTGTGAACTGAACGGAGTCTGTTGAGTGTTGAGGTACAGATATGTTATTACCCATCCAACCCTTTAATGAAGGATATATTCGGGTATTGTGCTTAAATTGTAGATTTATCTCAGTAACTTTATATATTACAGTCATATCTATTTCTATTTAGTAATTTAATTGCATAAGACTGTTACATGTAACCAGTTACTCCCCAGAAATGACCACAATTAGCCAATTTCTAATGTATATATTTAGTCTCTTGTGCATGCAGAGATTGTACCTATAAGTCAGAGACAAAGCAGAGTATTCAGTGTTCATGTCACTGATTCATAGTGTTTTTTCTGCCCTGTACGTTACAATAATACAGAGTGTCCCAAAAAATGTGACACCATTTCATCACCAAATAATTTATTTAAAATTTGGAAGCTGGATTGGACATGCTAATATTGGAGACGACATTCTATTGAAATGGGCCCCACACTCAGCTGACCTAACACAGTGGGATTGCTTTCTGTGGGATTACATGAAAGGACTGGTCTGTATCCCACCACTTCCACGTGTGTAGAGGAAGTCAAGAGGAGAATCACTGAGGCTCTGGAGAATGTTACACACAACAAGCTGCAGCGAGCGTGGCAGGAACTCCACTACCGACTTGATGTGCGCCGCGTCACAAACAGTACACACATTGAACATTTGTGCAATAAAACATGTTATGTCCAAAATAAATCCTATTAAGCATCATTTTTCCTAACCATGTAGTCAGTCCGATATGGACATCTGAAGTGATGTCAATTTTTTTGGGACACCCTGTATACAAAAGTGTTCTAATTCACTAGGGATTCATTCATAGCTCCATCTGTAACTGATCAACAGCCTCACACTGAATTCTCAAATATACTATAATGCATAATTCTGGTTGTTCTCACTATATGTCTATGTGTATGTACTGTAAATATATTATATATGTGGATGTAGTATGGTTGTCCTTTATCTGCTCAACAGGTTCCCAGGAGGCATCCGTAAACTGGCTCGCTACATGCACGACAGGGGTCTCAAACTGGGTATCTATGGAGACATGGGCACACACACCTGCGGGGGTTACCCTGGTACCCCACTGGACAAGATTGAGCTCGACGCCCAGACCTTCGCTGACTGGGAGGTGGACATGTTTAAATATGATGGCTGTTATTCTAACGCTACAGAGCAGGAAAAAGGTAGGACTGGAGGAACGACTCTGATGCTGGGTGGATTTTTCGTCTCTTCATGGTGTATGACTTTTGTTTATCCCCTGGTCAGGTTACCCTCTCATGTCAAAAGCTCTGAATGCAACAGGCCGTCCTATTGGCTACTCCTGCAGTTGGCCCGCCTACCAGGGTGGCCTGCCTCCTAAGGTATAATCAGGAAACTCAAACTTTTTACTATTCATATATTTGTGATCATTCAGTGTGAGCTAGCCTGATGTTGCGCTCCATAAGGTTATCTGGTTTTGAGACTTAAACTTGAACAGATTTGACCTCATAGGTTTCTATCTATATCATAATACTGGAAGGTCTCAGACCTTCTGTGGATATCTGCACAGTTCTGAGAAACTGAGACATTTTTAACTGGTCAATTTGGCACCTACAGTTGAGAAGTAGTCCCATCTGCACATTAAATATCGCAAGTTGAAAATATATTTTGGGATATATTAGTCATTTTGGAATACAATAGCCTTACAATCATGTTGCTCATTTAACCGCTGCATGAAGGGAAATGAAATAAAAAACAGGAACGACACATCACTAACTTCAGTCCTGAGATGTCGGTATTAATATGAGCTGTGGTTCCCAAGGGGTTAATGCACTAGTATGCACATAATGTTCTAGTAAAACCCAGTTACTCATTATCATCTGTGGCTGTGAATGCGTAAGTTGTTTTCTGGATTTCTTATGTGGCTTTTAACCTTAAAGGGTGCATCTGTTCTTTTTTTGTCCTTTTACAGTTCTGAAATGTATCTTATATTTTCAGGTCAACTACACTCAGTTAGGAGAGATTTGTAACTTGTGGCGCAACTATGGTGACATCCAGGACTCTTGGGACAGTGTCCTGAACATCGTTGATTGGTTCTTTGAAAACCAGGATGTCCTGGTACCTGCAGCCGGGCCAGGAAGATGGAATGACCCGGATATGGTAGGAAATGTCTTTATTTTCGAGTACAGTTGCCTGTTTACATCAACATGATACAAGGTTTTGTACAATCTGCATTTTTTTTTTAGTATTTATGTAAGGATGTCATTGCTGATGAAAATCAAAATTAATTTCACAAGTGTTTCACAGGTCATTAAAAAGTCAAAATTTCACAAGTTTAGACTTAAAAAAAAAATATTGGGCACTCCAGCTTCATCCCAAATACCAAATACATACCCTTAATAGGTTAACTGGTCACTCTAAGTTACCTGTAAGAATTAATGGATGATGAAGCAGTTCAGAAAATGGGTGGGTGGATGAATGGGTGGGTGGGTAAGTGGATAAAGTGTTGATATTACATTCAGAAAATTTTCAGTGACTTAGGTCACAGATTTGCACTTTTTACCAGTATGGACATGAAACCTGTCTTGAATTACATTCATTATTATGTTAAAAATAAGTACTAAATTGAACTTGCTGATCCCTATGGAAATCTTGAATTAACAAATAATTGAAAAAAAAAGAAAAAAAAAGATTATCATATGAGTGTCCTCAGGTTGTTTTTGCTCATATTTTAAAGGGTCCCTGGCATGAAATTTTTGAGTCCTTTTTAATCATCCTCTGGGCACCCTAATACTGTATCAACAGAGTTTTTCCCACGAAATTCCACATTGTAGAATTCTAAGCTCCACAAGGAAGGTCTAGTGTTAGCCTAGCATAAAACCAGCTAACATCAATGCTACATCAACCAGACTGTTAGCTGCAAAGCTACTGTTACAACAACTCGAACAAGGCCACAATATATCACAACTTAAGGAAATTACTGCTAAACTAGACTTACTTGGACAGGCTTACTGCTGGTCCAGAGAGAGTTGGTGTTGATCCTGGTGTAAGTGTAAGATGTCCTGCTAATCCACGTCTGTACTGTCCCAAGTTGTTAAAACAATTGTCAGCAAAATGTTTACCACAAACTAACACATGTTTTGGGAGTTGTTTGGGCACATTCCCAGCATAAATAAACTCCAACCACAACCTCTTCTGTGGCTCGGATGTTGGAAAAAGACTTTTCTGGCATTTTTCTGTCTTCCTGGTCTCTGCTGTTTATTCTCAGTAATTTGTCGATTGAAATCAGAGACGGGGGGGAGGGGTTCAAAATTGTGAGGGTGGAGTTCGCGCTGACTTAGTGACGTGCAAAACCAAAAAAGGTGGAGTTAGTGACGTATAAACCAATCTGCCACACAACCTATTTGACAGTGCTCTTTGAGCTATGCTGGCACACACCCAGGAGTGAGGGAAATACTGGTCAGTTTTTCTTCCAACTTTGTGGACGTAGGCAGGCTGCGGGAACTCATATTTAAGATCAGAAATCTCAAAAAATTAAAAATTTCATGCCGGGGGCTCTTTAAGATAAAAAACATGGCCTTCATACACATACATTTCTAACTGTAATTCTGTCTTTGTTTTTGTAAATGTGACCCTTGCAGCTGATTATTGGGGACTTTGGCCTCAGTATGGATCAGTCTCGTGCTCAGATGGCGCTGTGGGCGATAATGGCTGCTCCTCTTTTCATGTCCAATGACTTGCGGACCATTAGCAGTGGCGCCCGCTCAATCCTACAGAACAAGATGATCATCAGCATCAACCAGGACGCCTTGGCCATTCAGGGAAGACGTGTTGTCAAGGTGATCTTTCAGTTTCTGTTAAATCAATGTCATTAAACTTCAGCTTCTGTGAGAAACAGTTACAATATTTTTCTCTGTCATTCTTTTCTCTTTTCTAGGAGAAGAGTGACATTGAGGTGTTCTGGCGTCCACTGTCAAACAATGCCAGTGCTTTGGTTTTCCTCAGTCGCCGTCATGACATGCCCTATCGGTACCAAACAACCCTCAGCAAACTCAATTACACCACCGGCCACTACAAGGTTTGTCCATCTTAATCATATGCACATAGTGTTGTCATGTCAGAACTAGCCTTTTCACTCTCCTTCTTTCTACCCTTTTAGATTATTGACGTCTACACTGACAAAGCTACAGAACTGAAAGACTCTACCAGCTTTGTGGTGTCAGTGAACCCCACAGGTGCCGTCATGTGGTACGTGTCTGCACCTGCAGATCTGAGCCGTCGCCATTTCTATAGAGGTGTTAAACCCCTGGGTTCTGCGTATCATGATGATGACAATGCCATCCCTCGAGTGTTTCTCTGATGACCCCCTAGGCTTTATCATCTGATCATTAGTTTGCATTAAGTTCCACCTGCAAAGCCCTCATACGCACATTATCAGGTGATAAAGGACTCATTTTTCTGTGCAACACCAAGTGCCGATTCTTAAAAAAATACCAATTTGTTTTTAAATCTTTCTCACATGATGAAATGACTGTGACTTTAGGGACATCTGTTATCAATTGAGACATATTATTTTGATGTTTTATTGGTTAGATTGCACATTGAGTCATAGGCAACACTGATTAAGTCAATGTGGCCTCAGCAAATCTCATGTAACATCGGAGGGAGGAAGATGCTGATTCAAAACGAGTGGTAAATGTTTCTTTCACAATGCATGATGCCTGGTGATTGATTTGCTGTCTGTAAATTGGCAAAAATCAATGACTGATCAAAGACATTTCGCTGTGACTATAAATCTCCTTTACAGGGATTGGTTTTTACAAACAAGTGTTTCTTTGATGGAAACTGAAATCTGCATCTTAAAAATGTACAAGGAAGGATACTGCCAAGCTGTTCTAGCTGATGTTTGTATTTCATTTTTGTTTCATTGGAAGGATAATAGTTTTATTTTGCCAGATGTTCTTTCTATTATTCTTGGTGAGTGGAGTTTGGAAACATTTTTACTTGAAATTCTCCTATAATTGTGTTCAGGTTTTAATTTTGACTTAAATAAAGACAGATTTTAATGAGTCTAATGCTCTTTTTTTCATAAATGAAGGTACAGTGTAGAAAGAGAGCACAACTGTTACTGTAGGGAACTTGTAACTTAACTTATTTCTCATCATTTACTGGTTTAACATGAAATGCATGTTTTAATGGAGCGTCCTTAACCAGGGTCACTGATAACCATTTGGATGTCCAAAGCTCAGTTCCTTTAAGGTGGGGAAATATCTAGTAACTATAATTATTTTTAAAGTAGTTTGCCCAATACTGGGTATTATTAAAATTGTAAATGTTGTTGCGATGTTCCTTTATTTCCTTAAAAATGCAGAACAGAAACCAATCAACCCCTGTAGTATGACACACTGCCACACCAAGAGATCAATTCCACAGGAAACACTGATATGTAACCTATATTATTTTATCAGTAATTATGATCAACTAAAGATGAAGTAAATAATTTAGCACGTATGCACATTACATTTTCAACAAAGTAGACTAAATTGATAAAAAGCGCTTTTCTCTATCATATTTTATTTTATTGGTCATGAATACAGTTCTGATGTTTGTAAGGAACAAAGACATAAAACATCGCTTCTCAAATTTGCTGATCTATGGTGATTTAATTGTGTGTACACCTTGGCTCCATCTGATGTTCATTCATTTACAGGAGCGCTACCCCAGACCAAGATGGTGGCTCCACTGACGCATTCATTCCCATAGACCACAGCGTCAATTCATTTGGGGTTTACACACAGCGTATATTATCCTCCCATCAACACATTATCATTAGTCTAAGGACATTGAAGTGAGTTTGCACAGATTTGGGTTTGTTTGGAATAAATGGGCTCTTTTGTGGAGGAGAAACTGACTGGAAGTGGTTGACTGAAGGGCTGTCAGTGGTTAATTTATGATGTTTTTTTTTAAATTACACGTTATTCTAGTAATATTATAGTTTTATTCTTGTAAAATTATGACTCTTTTTATATTTGACTTTATTCTCATAAATTAAAGGTTTTATTTTTATATTTTAGCGACAAGTGCTTTTATTTTCTTATTTGCTGCTGATGCAAGTTGTAAAATTCTGTGAAATAAGCTCAATTAAAACATGATACATTTACAAAGGGTCAGAATGAGATTCTTCAGTGCATAAATGTAAGTACATCTGTAATATGTGGCATCCTGTGTTGTCATGGTGACCCATACAAAAGCAGAGGTCAGAACTTTAATGACCTGACATAGGAGTTGTGTGTAGTGAAGCGTTCGCAGTCACACAGATCATCTTCATTGGATTAAAAAGTCATTTCTCATTAAGAAAACACTATTAAACTTAATAAAAAAGACTTACTGGAGAGAACAGGTGTTACAACAAATGTTGTGCCAAGGTACATATCCCCACTCAGAATTGTTTCCCCTGGCCGTGGGAGGATAATTTTAACTTCATCTCACAATTATGAGTCACCATAGGGATTTTTTCCCCCCAGCCCACTGGGGTAAAAAAAAAAAGGTGAGTCATAATTATGGCATAAAAAAGTAGAAATTATGAGATTAAAAAAATTGAAATTATGAGGTAAAAACTCATAATAATGATATAAGAAAGCGATAATCATGAGGTAAAAGTCAAAATTATGAAATAAAAAGCCATAATAATGACATAGGAAACCCATAATTATTAGCTAAAACTCAAAATGAGGGAAAAAGAAGTAATTATTAGATAAGAAAGTTATAATTATGAGATACATAGTTGAAATTATGAGCTAAAAGTTGACATTTAGCAGTAAAAAGTCAAAATTATGAGATAAATAGTTGAAATTATGAGGTAAAAACTCATAATCATGATATAAACAGGGCACATTCATTGCGAATCATCAGTTACAACTGTTGGTTGTAATCTGGAATGCCATTTCGTTGCTCTGAAATATGTGCAGTGACAATAAAGCTATTCTGATTCTGATTCTGATATAAGAAAGCAATAATTATGAGGTAAAAGTCAAAATTATGAAATAAAAGCCATAATAATGACATAGGAAACCCAGAATTATTAGCTAAAAGTCAAAATGAGGTAAAAAGAAGTAATTTTGAGGTAAGAAAGTGATAGTTATGAAATAAATAGCTGAAATCATGAGATAAAAAGTCAAAATTATGCACCTGTGGCCAGGGGAAACTATTCTGAGCGGGGATACATAGACTGGCACAACACCGGCACCTCACCGCTGAACTGAACGACTGAATTAGGTCCATTTGAACCAAAACTAAATAGCGTCCAGCAGGGGTCACCAACCCTGGTCCTTGAATCTACTATCCTGCATGTTTTAGATGTATCCCTCTTCAAACAGACTTTATTCAAATGATGAGCCTATCATCACGTTCTGCAGAAGCCTGGTAATGACCATCAGGTATGATGGAAGAGGACAACACCTAAAACATTCAGGAGAGTAGAACTACGGAGCAGGGTTAGTGATCCCTGATCCAGGTCATCCCTTCCCTTGTGTTTCTACTTCCTTTTTGCTTCTTAAAGGCCATATCCTATTTTTCTTTCTAATAATCGTTATATAATCCTGACTGTCAGTGTAATTCACAGATAATGAAAGGACTTAACGTGATTGTTCCACAGTGGGTTGATTTGTTTTACTGAATTAAACCCCCTTTCTAACATGACATGGAATGGTCCAGCCAATAACTTCAGCCACGTTATTAAGGCATAAATATTCTGTTATTGGGCTGATGTGTTTTGGTGTATTCTAAAAAACTCAGAGGACGTGTTACCACAACTTAGTTTAATACATTAACGCAACTTGAAAATGATAATTAACTCATTCACTGCCAGGCGTTTTCAGAACACAAACCCCCATACTGCCAGGTGTTTTAGAGCATTTTGACTGATTTTCAAGACTCACAGAATATCC
>JAQQZY010000017.1:16011788-16022205 GCA_030068375.1 Ostorhinchus rueppellii | reverse complement strand
TAAGTAGCTGGGATAGGCTCCATGTGACCCCCGTGACCCTAGTGAGGATAAAGCAGATATAGAAAATGAATGAATGGCAGTGAATAATGTGGCAGAAAGTGAAGTTTCATGGCAGATATTCTATGCTCTGCTGATTAGTCATTAAAAACAGTGAAGAACATTGCATCATCATTTTCAGTTCTGATAAATACAAAAAAACCTGTTTAACATTCAACAGAATTGGACACTGCATTCACAGGTATGCTGTGTATACAGTGCAGCTCATGTAAGTATCATGAGGTATCACCAACTTACATTAAATTACATTCAATATAATTTAATTTGGTTCACTCAACTAATTGTTTTATGTGACCTGTACATAAAAAAAACACAAAACACATGAAAACACTCAATTAGAGTCACTGTACATGTTACAATAGGAGCTGGTTATTAACTAATGCTATTAATAATAAGCTGATGACTCAGTTCTCTACATCAATGATCAACATCCATGTACAACCTGTGCATTTTCTCATTTCTATATAGAGGACTTGGGTTAATGTTTTTGGGCAGGTCTTCTGTTCATCTACAGCACCAGTGCATGACACAACCTACAATTAACATATAAACGCATTCAACTAATGTCAATAATTAACAAACTCTCACAACCTTGCAACACAGTCTCCACATAAGCCTACAAACATGCACGAATCTTACATTATAAATGTTTTTTTTGCCTTTCATTAACTTTTAATAAATACTTCCAGTAATGATTTGTTTCACAGAGAAGAACTTTGACTCTAATTAAGAAATAATAAAATGACAACTCACAGCATCACTTTGAATGCATGGTGTTTATAATGTAAGTTCTGGCCATTAAAAGTCAAATATTCACTTTATGGTCTTGTTTATAGCCATGGTTCAGTATAAGTTGAGAAATAGCCTCAAAATTTACAACTGACATTTCAAATTTCAACAGGATGAGTATGTAAACTCATATAAACATTGTTCTGCGCATTAAATACATGTACAGTAAAAATAGAGTGTCAGTATTTCAGAATCAAACTATTTGAACATAGATAGAGCATTTATAGCACTATGCAGAGTAAACCAGCTCTAACAGTAGAGTTAAAAGCCAGTGTAAAGTTCTCCACAGATGCAGTGTCAAATTCAACTCTACACAGTGATGATTAGTGCCAGTCTGCTGCATTGCACTGTGGGTACTGGACATTTTTCTCATTATGTTCTATTCTATGTGCAGGGGCTCAAGGGGTTTTGTGTTAATGTTTATTTAGGTTCATTTGTCTGTTTTACAACTTTTATTGGCCTTTTCATGTTTTGTTTTGTTTTTTATTAATGTGACACCATTAGTCAAACCTGTAGCAGAACAAAACCAAACCTAACTGTCACCATGAAGCTTTCATTGAATTACAAGTGAAGAGGACTTTACTCTACCAAAGTAAAAGCATGTTCTAGGGCAGGGGTGTTAAACTCATTTTAGTTCAGGGGCTGAATTCAGACCAATGTAATGTCATGTGGGCCAAACAAGTAGAATTCATTCATTCATTCATTCATTCATTCATTCATTTTCTGACCTTGTTTTATCATCGCTAGGGCCACGGGGAGACCAGTAAAAAACTAAACATAATAACCTTTTCATAAAAAATCCAAAATCTTCACTTTATTTTAATGTGAAAATAAGAACAACCTGAACTACCATGTACAATCAGACATTTCTTAAGAAAAATAAGTAAAGTTTAAACAACATTATTTCTCTGCGTTTTATTAACACAATGTACAGATCACAGTGAATCTATTATTTTGTTAAAACTTGACTTTTTCTTTTAAATGTTCAAGTTGTTCATAATTGTTCAGGATATTCACATTTTGTTGTGTTAGTAGTTTTTAAATGTAAATATTTTCATAATGCAATTTGACACTCTTGACACTCTTGACAAATTACAATATCTAACGTCTTCAGTGCATTTAAAAAAAAAAAAAAGTGTAAATTCATCCTGTGAGCTGGGTTGGAACCTTTGGCGGACTGGTTTTGACACCCCTGTTCTAGGGTGATTAGAATCCATAGAACAAACTTACATCCTTCTCGACCCCCACCTCGGAGACCCCTGTAATTCAACATTGTTTCAATATTAGCATAGGGTGTAAACTAATGAAGAAAATAACACTGCAGAGAAATAAATAGTAAAACATTACAGAGTCATTTTATAACGATAATCTGGAGTAAAAATAGCTCTATAAAGTGTAATCATATTACTCTGGCAGTGTGAAAGCGGTGTTAGTGTTAAATATTCGTACACATTCCTTTGTTCATTTTGACACTGAATTGAGTTGAATTAACTTTGAAAATTTGACACGGGCCATAGAGTACATTTTACTCTAATTTTGAGTGGGACCAAATGTTATCTGAAACAGAGTTAAATTCAACTCTCTGAGAGTTAAACTGACACTCTGTTTTTTACTGTGCATCCATAATACAAATAGCGACACTAGTAATACCCTTTAAAGGATATGTTGCTCAAGCTTTTGGTCTGTTAATACATGCAGATGGGCAGAAAAAAATGCTTATGCTGCACAAGAAAACTGTCCTTCAGGAGAGCACCAAGCATTATGAGTCAGATTTAGCACTTACTTGTCATTAATTGTCAGTGGAGTTTTCCAGCAGTAGTTTATACCATTTGCTCAGGTTTTATTTTAAGCAAATGTGGAAAGTCTGCGAGGTATTACTTAACAGGGACCTCTCTGTTGCAGCCTGGCTGTTGCCGCTCTTAGTGCACCTGTGACGTCTTTTCCCTCCTACTTTTACTCACTCATGCATTAGGCAAAGACCAGACACCTCGTCTGGTCATCGTGGCTTCCATTACACACTTCTGTCTTCAGCTGGACTCTCTGACCCACAAATCAACGGACAGTGTTCTTTCTGCAGACTCAGTGGTTGATCTACTTTCTCCTTTAAAAGTACCGAGGCGTTAAATGGCTCCGGGTTTAGACTATAGGTGCCTGGTTGAGATCGTCCTGTCCTGTAAACTGTTACAGCAGAAAATGTCCCGCTGACTGTATGTCGACCGTGTTGTTTCAGCTGGAGTGAGAGTGTGTCAATGTATCTGCTGGTGTATTAACAGCACACGTGTTGCCAGGAAAAAGGCGGCATATTTCTGCAGTTAGTGATTCATCAATGTGTCAGCAATGCATTTCAATTTGCATGTCGGTGCAGAATATTTTTCATGATGTGGCATTTTAGTTCTTCAGAATCTGAAACTAGTAGGAAATAGGAAAGTTCAACACATATCAGTATGAGACAGGACAAGCGTAAAGTGTGAAATGGTCAAAAAAGAACTAGGTAAATGAATTAAAATAAATATGACACTGTATAAACAAATAGAATACTTGAGCAAACACAAAGCCTAAAACTAAAATAAATAAGCATATAATAAGTATAAAAATCATTACTGAAACTTCACACCACTCATAGGATGTTGAAAACCCTTGCTCAACCAAATGCCAAGCTGAACCGGTAGTTTTTATGTTTACAGTTATAGATTTCAACCCTTCCAGCTGGTCTTCAGTCCTTATTTGGTCTCAGCTGTGCTACTGTGAGCATAAAAGCTAAGCTCAACAAAGATTTTACTTTGTACTTTGGAACAGTGAACACAGTCATGCCTGAGAACCTGAAGGACCGCACTGGTTCTAAACATCCACAAGTCATTATAAAAGCTGACGAGCAGCCAGTGTTAGGCTTGAAAACAGGTGTAACGTCTCTCCTTCTGGGCCCTTGTAAGTTTCTCTGGGTTCGGCTACGATGGGATTTTTATGAATGAATAAACTGAAAATGTCCACAAGTGGCTGCTGTTGTCTCAGATAACAGACGCGCCTGGTAACTGTTTCCACGACGCCGCTGTGTACGAGGAGAGCTGCACGTTGTCGAGAGTTGCATGGGTTCGCGTGGCAACTGGCCAGGCTGTCAGCTGCCTGCTTACTGGCAGCCTGTGTGGGGTAAAGTCAGAGACCGCAGCCAATACTGTGCTCTCTCTCTCTCCCCCCCTCTCTCTCGCTCTCTCTCTTTCTCTTACACACAGCCAGACAGACACACAGACACTTTGACGACACATACACAGTCTGTCATGATCTCATTCTTTCCCTTTAACTCTATATCTATCCTTTTTGACTTTGCACCCACGCTCTGAACCCGGTTTAATTTCTCTCTGCTCTTTGCATTTCACTCTCCTATCCGTTTCCTACTTCGGGCAAATCCTCCATTCCCAGAATCCAGTGGGATACTGTGACCACATTTACCTTCCTGCAGACATACTGTACATCTGTATATATACATATGTGTGTGTGTGTGTGTGTGTGTGTGTGTGTGTGTGTGTGTGTGTGTGTGTGTGTGTGTTTGGGGTCACCCTATTCTCTCACTAAATTCCTCTGCTCCACTGTATTGCTTGTCTTTGGCCCGGGCTGTGGTTTCTGTGTTCGATCCTGAAGTTTTTCTGGGCTGCAGAACAAAACCCCATCTTCCCTTTCACTGGAGCTGGAGCTGAGCACAGCCAACACAGCAGCAGGCTTTGGCCTCAGTCAGCCTCAGGGAGGACGGTTGGAAAGGACTGGAAAGAGCAGGTGGAGCTGTTTGGTGGCTGTGTGTGTGTGTGTGTGTGTGTGTGTGTGTGTGTGTACTAAGGGTCACACTAATAGTTCTTGTCAGATTTCCAGCTGATATCGGATACTCATTCACACATCAACAATTTGTTAGGTAACGCAATGCCATCTGAGCTGCGGCTGCTGATAATGCAACTATTTTTGGGTAAAGCCTTGTAATGAAACACAACATGATGCTGTAGAAAGTTGACTGGAGTCATGTGTAGGGCCGACCAATAAAAATAGAGACGTGATCGGTCAGCAATGCCTCTCATAACCTTCAATCAGGTCCGCACAACTTTTATTTATGTCTGCGCTGAGAGAATGTTCATGATTGTCATCTATCCTTTCACATCACCTTGTCTTTCTCTGTGTCACAGTGACCGCCTTCACCTATTATTCTGTCCGTCTGTCACTAGCTTGTCTCACTGTGATTCATTCTGTGTCTATGTTAAGGTGCTGGGACTGAAATAAAGAAGGTATGACCCACAGAGAGCTGGTCATTTTTATGAGATAAACACCAATCACCCTGGAGGTCATCCCCCTTTGAAATGAGATATTTAATTAAGAAACTGATAGTTTGATGAAAGATCTTAATATAAAAGGATTTGGACTGATTGGTTGGAGTGCTCTGTTATACAGAAATAACAAGCTGTATCATAAATACATTTACTCACGTACTTAAACACAGTGTGGAGGAACTTGTCGACTATTTTACGCTATTTTAGTATTTACTTCTGCTCCACTACATGTGTGACAGCTTTAGATGCAAATTAAGTTTAATATTAAGCATGTTAGATTAGCAGAAATCTAAAATAATATCCATAATAACACTTTATTAGTGTATAATCACCCATAAATATGGATTTTTTGTTGCTTTAGAATGAACTGTTTATCTACAGGAGAAGTAGGTCAACTCTGTGATAGTTCAGGTGTAACTTTTTCCAGTTGTTTTTTTCTGTTTCAAGGTTCATTACTGTCACCAACTATGTCTTACTGTGGACTAGTTATGCTTATTGAATTTTCTAATTTCAAAACAAACCAACAAATACACAAACATTGCTCAGCTATATTAAAAAAAAAAAAAAAAAAAAAAGGATATAAAATCCTAAGACACCACAGTCCACTTCTGGTGCATACATACACACATACTTAATATAAATGATGTTAGATTGTATCAGGATACTCTACAAGCAAATGAAGGTGAATCAGTGTTAATATTCTCTTAAACGAATAGCCCAGAGCAGACAAACAAAACTTTTTCTCATTTTTTTGCAGCCACCCAAGGGGAGAGAGAGAGATGGGGGGTATTCGATCAGCTGCAATTTGCATCTCCACCACTAGATGCCACTAAATATTATCCTTAATCTATTTTTGTTATTTTATTTTATTTTAGTTTATTTTTTTGTATTTTATTTTTGCTTTTAATTTTGAGATGGAGAGGGTGAAAGAGAAAGAGAGAACTTAGCTGTTTTTCTTCCCTTTGTAAGTCGCTTTGGAAATAAGTGTCTATCAAATGCATAAATGTAAATGTAACTACTGCAACACAAGCCTTTAATATAAATAAATTCTAATATACAGTAACAAACTTGTGAAACATAACACATTGTTGAAGACTAAATCTCTTTGGCGTCTGATGTCTTGCAAAAAAAACAATGTGTCATTGCTCTCATGTTTCTGAAGTTTATGAGTTATAACAGCTCCACCAAAAAGGAATATTTCATTCCCTCCAAAATTCTCATATGGTTTCATTTAAATGAATGTTCACAACGTGCAAAATCTGACAAAAAAAAAATAAAAAATCAAAGATCAGAAAAAAAATCCAAAAACTGAAATACTGAAATGTGTATCAGAGCCATTTCTTTTTTTTCTTTTCTCTCCCATTAATCATGAAATCTTGCCCCAGATTCATGCAGTGGCAGTATATAAAACTACTTAAACAGACATATTTATACATTAAAAATGTTGTGATGTACATATATTACACCAGTACTTTTACTTTGATAGTTTGACCACATTTTGCTTCTGATATTTATGTGGGATATCTCACACGGAACTTGTTCTTGTACTTTTTCCATTTGGGCACTTATTACTAGTGTAAGTGACCTGAACACTTCTACCAACATTCTGTAAAAGTGAAGCAAAAGAAGTGCAGAGTTGATTAATCCCACACTGATATTAAACAACTCTAGCATAAACTCTCACAGGTAGGTCACGGCTCATGAAAGTCTTGCCTGCCTCACCACCTCTCTGCCACCTCTACCCCCCTCCTCCCCCCTCCTCCTCCCTCTCAGGTTCTTAAATCCGTGTCATTTGGCTCACTGTTGGCTGGAAAAGATCAAACAGCACATGTGAGGCTGACCTTCAGCCCAGCGCCCCCGCCGCCTGCTGCGTATATCTCAGCAGGCGCAATGCGTCTAAACATTAACTCTGGGGACTGGGCACAGTTTAGTCTAATGGATCTGCTCTCCACAGTGTGTGTGTGTGTCTGTGTGTACATGTGTGCATAAGAGTCCTGTCTCCTCTTGTGTAACTGATATGAAGAGAGATGTCTTGAAATTTTTATGTCTGATTATTTAGCAGTAGCAGACTGGAATATCATCAGAATTCAGCTATTAATTAGCATTGTAAATAATAGAGAGGCATATGTAGGTCAGTGTTCAATAACCAAAAAAAAAAAGAAAACTATTACTCTATAAAACGTTACAAAAGTCACAGAAAATTAAAAAAAAAAAAAAAAAAAAAAAAAGTTAGGTTTTTAATAAAAATTTGCCGTTCTGTGTAAGTTTGAGGTCAACCCTAGATCTGTTATTTTATTTTTACCTGGATGTCATTACGTAATGAGTATAATCTCTCTTTCTCACTCTGCTTATTAAAATACAACTAAAATAGAGGGGGAAATTATGCACAGTGCGACAACTCACACAAAAATGTAAACTATATAGCTTTAGTTTTGACTGATCTGCTCCGATGGTAAAAAAAAAAAAAAAAAATCACCCAAACAATAAAAAACATTGAACATGCGCTGAATGAAACATGAAGATTAGTTCAGTAAATCTCTGAAAGAACAATTTAAGACATGCCAAGTACAAAGGAAGGTCACACTAAACACTTCAGTCTGTTTTTGGACACTACTGTACATGCACGTACGGTATAGACAGGGATCGAGTGCTTGTCAAGGACAGGGTTGGGTGAAAAATAAAGGCTAAAATTTAAAAATGCATGAAAAATAGAAGAGCGCAAAACAGCAAAGAAGCAAAAATGAAACGTGTAAGCAATGACAGATTCTTATTTTTGCAACACAGTGCCTCTAGGTGTTACATGTTTGCCCTACTTAACGTATGAACTTTGTTTACTGAGTCTTTTTTTAGTTTTTATGGCCATTTATTGCTCTCCTCAATGTTGTGTTATTTTAATTGCTCTATTTATGACCCATGCCAATACAGTACTGTTAAACAGTTATTTACCCTTTTAAGTTCTACTTTATAAGCACTTAATGATTTTATCTGTGAAAAGAGCTGTAGACATTATTTACTTTTCTTTCATACTTAGAAGATAGTTCAATTATTATGTTGTGACTGCGTATGTATCCATGTTTCATTTATTTCGCTCACACAAACACACATGAACACAAACATCACACACTTGCTTATGTGGCAAGTTTATTAGTTTTGCATCGTTCATGATATTTGTAGTGACGTTTGTGTGTATGACAAAAACTAAATTAGATAAGGAAATGATAAAAATAAGAAACCCATGTTTAAGTTATAATTAACCCATTAAACGTGATCATATTTTTTTTCTCTATTTCTACATTTACTGATTTATCTCTACTTTTTAAAAATAATATTATCCTCTGTATTTTGCATTTTTTGGTGTGAATTTTAATATAAATATTGAATTAAACAGGTCACATAGATGTTTATGAAAACTCACAGTAAATGCAAAGTTAATTATATCAAAATGGAGAACAATGAAGAAAAAGAGACTTTTTCAGCGTAAATATTCCTAACAATGTAAAAACAAGTGCCTCCATCCACTGTCATTCATCAAACTCCATGTGTTTTACTGGTGAATCAATGTTGGAGAAGATGATGGTGTTTCCATGGTAACTACAGAGCCTCTGAACATCCAAATGAGCCATATCTGATGACCATGAAAAGATGAAAATAATTGATTTTAAATGCCCCGGAAATTAAGTGTTGCTCGATCAGCCTATATTAAGGGTGATGTAATGTGTGATTCTGTATGGATTCTCAAGCGCTGGTGTCATATTGATGTTATTTTGAGGTGTATTCATTTAGGTAGGATTAAAGTGGACGTCACTGAAGGCCGAGGTTTGAAATACACTGTCAATTTTTATGTGAAAGTTATATTTTTGATATCTGAGGGTCAAAAAAGGAAAAGTGTCTACTGTGATAGTTCCGTTTTGCACTTGTATTATTGTTTGTATTATTATTTATTATTAATTATTTGTTGTAGAGGGATATTTAAAATAAATAAATACACTTGTTGGGAAAAAACCCCCAAGGATCAACAGGTATTAAACAGTGTAGATGGTTTGTGTCAAAGGTGGCTCTTTGGGTCTCTATGGGTTAAAAACACAGGCTCACTAAGCTCACCTACACCTGAACCTACCTGAAAAAAAGAGGGTAACTAACAAGAGCAGACCTGGGCATTGTACACATGTGGCCTGATAGCTGACCATAACTGGCCCGCATGAGGTCATCGACAAATTAAAAGTCAATGTTAATATGTATCATTGTAATAGATGCAACCAAAACAATTCCACTGCTTTTATTTTGAAGGATCTACTAAATTAACATTATTTTCTGTACTTAGCATAAGGCTTATGCACTGATTGGTTTGTTGGTCAGTTTCAGCCCATGAAGATGTCAGCTAACGCCAAAAAGAAAAAAAGAAAGACTGATTCAGAATGCAGAGTTTTTAACAAGACATGCACTTCGAAGTATTGGTTTCCTGAAGTCAGATGTAAAAAAAAAAAAGAAAGAAAAGGAACTGAGATATAAAAAACAAACAAACCTGGATGCATTTATAGGTTTTCATGTTGAATTAACCCTTTTAAAGCCACGGGGATCACCGGCGATCCCGGTGCTTGTGTATTTCAAATTACCGTAACTCCTCACTACTTTGTGCAATTTTAATCCTTCAAACTGCCCCTGAAAGCTGGACAGGAACTGTTTCAGAAACTACCACTGCTAAAATAAAAAAAAAAAACAAAAAAAAAACAAAACGCCTGGTTATTGACAAGTAGAACAGCCTGGAACATGGACTCAGAAAGCTCCAGAAATGTCATACTGTTTGAGTTGTTGTAAAATAGTTTGAATTCGATTTTTGCAATCTCGGAAATGTTCAGTCTGTACTTTTCAAGAATTTATAAAAAGAAAGTTGAAGAAAATAAAGAATGGTAAATACTTGACAGATTTTGAAAGTTCTAAAGGGTGTAAGTTATTTACACATAGGGCATTTTTTGACACAATTATTGACAAAAATAGACAAAAAAAGACCAGGTGTTTTAATAAATATATTATTATTGTGTTTAAATAATGGTCTGGCACATTTTCAAGTGTTTTTGTGAATATTCATTAAATAGTTGTATTCTGTGCTCCACATTTTTTCATTTTATTGCGTTGTTGCATGTACTGTTTTTCTATTATAGTAAAGTATGTATAGATATAGCACAGCAAGAAGGTCCTGGGTTCAATTCCTGGGTGGGACCTTTCTGTGTGGAGTTTGCATGTTCTCCCCGTGTCTGCGTGGGTTTTCT
>JAQQZY010000017.1:15878201-15889867 GCA_030068375.1 Ostorhinchus rueppellii | reverse complement strand
TGTCTAATGTCTGGAGAGCATCTGTGGAATGGAATCAATTATTTTGACTGAACTATCTGTGAATGATGTTATAAATATGTCTGTGTTCAATTCGGTGGGTTTCATTATTTAACGGCTCTTTGATGTCTCGCTGACTGTCTGCAGAAAGGTGCATGAACACCATCAGTCAAGAAAATCTGCACCTGACAATCACCACTGCCCCCTGCTGGGCTCCACCTGTCTAAAACTCACAACACAGGCTCAGGCTATGTTCTTTATTTACCGTCCAAAACATTTGTACTGTTTTAGTCATTGCAGGAGTCAAAGAAAAGGCAACAGGCTAATGAGGGTAAAAGAAAATGCTGCGGTGAACTTTGTGACACCAGAGTACTTTACAACCCAGGTGTGGTTCACATAAAGGAAAGGTTCAAACCTGCAAGATATGTGCACTTCTCACTTTCTCTGTTCTGTGGGAAAAAAGGTGACCTTTCGATGAACCACGTGTTACTGTTCACAGGAGATTTCAGCATAAAATGTAACAGAGCAGTCTTATTTTAACAAAATGTCAACTTCTGAAAATCCTGCAAATCTTATTGTCTGCTGAAGCTTTGGCAGAGCAGGTAAATGAGCTTAGATTCAGCTGAAACAAACAGCAACGCAAGGGCATGTGACATATGCATGTTTGCTGATAAGAAGTGTAACGTCATAGGAAAAACATCTGATTTTGCAACAGGAGTTTGACGTGGATTTCTCTGAAACACAAAGGAGGAAAGAAAGACACCGTTTGACACAAAAGATAAGCAAGTCTGTGAAGAAATATGCAGTGGGGAGATATGCACGAGACTTTACAGCCCGGAGTGATGCTTCATCCAAGAAGTGATGTCAAGTCAGATGGAGCTTGGTCACATATAAGTGTTTGCATATTTTGGATTATGAACCTGAGCAGACAGTCACACACATATTTTGAGCCAGACATGAAACAGGAAAAAAACATGAGTAGCACCATTAAAAAGAAAAAGTGACAGTTCCATTAACTGATACGGTAACTTCATAAGTCACATGGCTACCTGTAGACAGGCCTTTAGTGCAGAAAAAAGAAAAAGGGAACTCAGTTGACTTGAAACCATCTGGTCTATGTGAATGCCGCTGCAGGCGCCATAGCAACTTCCACATGGAGGAAGTTAAGAGGGGTAACCATGGTGGGAAACTCAACAGGGCTGTGCTTCACAAATCAGCTCAGCATGAGACAGACCTTTATCATGTTAAAACATCCTTCAGAACATGCAAGAATCAAATGGGTGCATTTTTTTTTTTTTTTTTTTATTTGCTCCTGCAGGTGAAACACTTTTATTGAGAACATATGTACAGATGGAGATTCCCGGCAAAGAAAACTGAGGAACAGAAACACTGATGTGCTACAAAGGTAGACTTTGAATCTGTAGTAGGTTTTTTTTTTCTTCCTTGTGACTGAACTGGCTTCCTTGTTGTTATCCACTGGGGGTGACCCTTTAAAAGGTCAGGCAAACACAACTCAGCCCGAGGAGACTGGACCTCAGGAGGTACAGCACCAGTTCCAAACTAAAACAAAAACAGCATCCTAGTGGGCAGAAAAATGCAAAGGGAGAGTACAAAATGTTTTCAAACATCTGAAGAGGGCCACTCAGGAGCCAAGGAGCTATTGTATCACAGGCAACGCAACCTGCATGAAAATTGAACGGACTCAGAGGGCTGCCCATCATCCATAAAGCGCATATATAAGAAAGACAGATTCATGTGAGGATATTTTTGAGGGTCTGTGTGTGTGTGTGTGTGTGTGTGTGTGTATACGTGAGAGAGAGCGGGTAAGAGGGGTAAGGGGATAGAAGCCGACACTCTCAACGAGCCAAGCAGAGGAAAAATAGGGATAAGAGCCTCTTCAAAGAGCAGTGAATTTGTTAAAGAAGCCAGTGCCATTTAGCACGTACGCCCCGCTCACCCAAATAAGTATGGGGAGGGGAGTGAGTGAGAAGGCAGAAAAAATCGAAGAGGTGGGGGGTTGGCTCGTTGATACTTTTATGGATAAAGAAAAGCTTTACCCAACATCAAATGAGCAGGAGAGAGATCATGAACGAACCTCGAACCTTCGCTCCACTGCCTGGTTGATGAAACTTGCGTGTCTCTTTCCACCTGTCAAGTTTTGCAAGCTTATTTCTTCTCACCTCATTTTGCCAGCAGTGGGGGCCTTTAACCAAACTCATTCCCTTGAAATAGGCTAATTGTGTTCAGTTGACTTCCTTGGATGCAACAGCCCTTACAAGTTAATCACCCAGGAAAGCCTCTTAGTGACAGCTACGCCTTAATTGCATACCAGACTGTGCCCATCAATTTGGATGGCAGCAAATCCAGACATTCCATCTGCATGGGAATGAGATATTCTGTCGAAAACAATTGACTCTCAGGGAGAAAAATCTTTATCTAAGGAAACATACAGCACAGAAATGTACCAATCATTTAGATTAAAGCTACCACTTTAAGTTTCAACAGATCGGATCCCACGGATTTGCCGCTGTGACCCCCCTCACGGGTCTTTTTGTGCTCGGGCCCTTCAGCACAGGCTATCACCAGGGGCCCTTCAGTGTTCAGCAGAACATGAAGGGCAAAACAAACTGACCAGTGTGACAATAAAAGGGGAATGCAGTGGGGTGGGTTAGATTTGTTTTTGTGTGATGTGACCGTGCCCACTTATCTTTGCTTCTTCAGTCTTAGCTCATCTGGTTGCTCCATGCTGCGTTTTAGCAGTTTATTCAGGGAAGCGGGTGAAAATGCTAACCTTTTCCACACAGCAATAACTTCCCACCATGACATCGAACCAACATTGCCTCAGTGTCCCTCAGCGCTCGCTGTGAAAATGTCAGACGAGTTCTTTTCATCTGAGGGAAATCCTATCTGATTTACTCTCCCCCTTCTTCCTCAGCTGAGGCGCCTGTTTGTACAGGGCCATGTTTCATTTGAATATCAAAGCCTCTGAGAAGGTGGCCAGACACTTTAAACACCATTTTTTGGGTTTCACTCAAGGAATGGGACTGCTTAAGTGTCCTTGACGATGGAACCTGATCACTGAGACAATGCGTTCTTTGTGGTGGCAGGGTGACGGTAATTTCTGTCTGTGTGCTCCCTGCTCAATGGATAAGATGATCGCAGACATAAGCATTTGCATCTGAGTGCACAACTTTTTTAGCTCACACATAGACGATGGAGTTTGAGAAATACTTCACATTTTTGGGATACGAACCTGAGTAACCAATCATATCTCAGGAACATGGTGAAAATGCTCTTGAGATATGAACATGTTCACCATCAAGATAAATGTGAAAAGACAGTCCTACGTAGATGTATCTGACAGGAACCTTGTGGCTATTTCTGGAACGAAATAACTTTGTAGTTCTGACACAAAATCCCGGACTAATAAATATGTGAGGATTCATTATTTTAAAGATTACAAGAACAAGTTCATCGTTTCTTGTTTGTCATATTTAAGCTGTTGCAAAACTGTCATCTTCACTTTGAGCGCAGATCAGTGACAAAGATCAGAGAAACAATCCCTCATCCCATTTAATTTAGCTCAAAATAAATGTCCAGGATGTGAACTGTTTCACCCCGCGTTATCTTTTAAATCAAAAGTACTTCTCCCCAAATAATCAATGTAAAGACAGACTCCAAAAAAGCTTCATGAATGTGTTGGAGTTCTGTCATCACTTTGTCTTTTGTGGTGTTATTGAGATTTTTCTAGGATGATGATTTCATAAATCAATGAAAACTGCTAAAACTCACTAAAGAAAGTATTTAATGTTAATGTTGTAATTAAGTTGGACAGTTAATCTTTCAGATCTACTGATTTATCACATTCATACAGCTTTCCTTTTTATTGGTTTTATGTGCACAATAAATAAGTAAGTAAATAAATGTGCCTTATAAATTATTTGTGTTTTTTTTTTAAGTTGAATTTTATTTATGTATCTAAGGAAATTGTCAGAAACTATTATATAAAACAACTTGATTCATGCAGGGGTTTTTTTTGTTTTTTTTTTTATTTAACCATGTAACGGAATACTTAATACAGTGCCCAATACAATAACTATGTTGTTTTCATTGAAAAGGCCATATTTATTAGGCCTGTCTTGTACCTGTCAGTTTACTCATGTTGTTCAGTCAGTTTATTTGCTTACTGGAAGGAATACCTCCTGTAAGCCGATTGCATCTTTTAGCCTCCCTGCTTTCTAAATCCAAACAGATGAACTTGTGAGATAGATCCTGCAAAATAGCAAATAGCATAACAACTTGACAATGGCGTAGTGTTCTCACGATAACACTAGATGAGACATCAAACTCTTTATCTGGTCTGAGTCTGTTTATCTGGGCCCAAACGATCTACCTGTATCATTTGGTTTCTACAACAAAAGCTTGGCATGTTCCTACACTCCTGATGCCTGTCATAACTACAGTGCTTCCATGTGATGAACCCGACATGAACAGAGGAATCTGTGACTCAATCTCTGTTGTGAACTCTGAGCATTTTAACACAAGTATGAAACCATGTATCTGGGATGGAAGAATACTGCAGTCACTATGGTTGGATTTCTCTTATTGTGCATTGGCATGTTGTGTTCACAAATCTGACAAAAAGTACAGAGCAGATATGGTTATTGTTTTTACTTTTTAGACTGAAATTCCCTTGGACTTAAAAATATTCTGGCTTGATCTGACTGCTATTGTTATTTTGTCTTGTCATAATTATGTTTTATTTGGTCTCTGTGCCTTCTCAGCATGTTGTCTGCATTTCTTTATCCCTTGTGTTTAATTTTGTGTTGTAAGTAATTGCAGATTCATTAGATTTAGGTATTGGCTTATGAAGCGTTGTCCTTAGAGGCAGAGACTTGTGCACTTAGTCATGAATCAATTGTTCTGGGGTTTTGAAATAGCAATTTACTTTTGGCCATGTCATGTTTTTAAAGCCAGAATAAATAAATAACAAATTTATAAACTCTCAAGTTTGCCACAGACACACAAGAAGGCAACTTAAGATGATTTGTGAGCTCTGTCTTGTGCTGGGAATTTTTCTGCGCCCTAGATTTAGTGACGTGACTTTACCAACGGTGTCGCTGTTTTGAGTTGGTTGTGCGTTCTCGCGAGATTACCATACAGGAAGTAACGAAGGTCAAAAATTAGACATGGCAGCCCGCTGTATATTGAGGTCTATGTGGACCTCGTTTTCGAGTTTAACATTGGGTCCTAGTTCCTCTAACTGTTTTAGTCTGCAGAGGATAAATGTTCCACGGCTTTCGGCGTTAACTATACAGAGCAGAGGGATCCGTCAAGGTAAAACTTCTCCGTAAATTTGACGATTTTAGCTGCTGACGTTTGGTCATGTAGCTAAGTTAGCATGGACGACGCCACATTAGATAGCGAGAAGTCACGCAAGTAAGAGAGAAACATACAGATTTTAGCAACTCCGAACAGCTTGATGTGCCATTACTGTACAAAAGCAAATGCATCGCTGTGTGTTAACGATAACTTATCACTAAATGTCTTTGCAGTATAGTATTTTAATGTGATTGTCAAAGATTAGCAATTAAAGCTGTAGCTACTTCATTTATGTCACTGGTAAAAGACCTGATTTGAGTTATTTCTGTTTTACAGTGGTGGAGAAGCGAGAGGGTAAGACAACAATTGTAAGTACAAACTGGATTCCTTATATTCAGAGTTTATTCAATGTTGATTTAGCTGTGAGAAGTCCAAGATTATGTGGCTTTGCGTGATAAGCATTCATTTTTTTTCCACTCACACAATATACCAACATTGACAACCATTATTTCATATTTAATATTCGTCATGTAATAGTCAGGAAATGATCTGCTTTTAAATTACATGTTCAATGAATTAGTAGCTTTTTGTATGTATTGTTTGTATAATAACAGCAAAGTTTCAAGGACTAAGAAGCTAATATTATGTATTTATCTGTTTGTATCCCTCTTCGTAAATATGTAATGTTTAAATATTAAATCAAATAAAATGCTGCTACTGTAGATGGATTTTCCCCCAGTGTATATGACATTGACATTGAAATGTAATTTTAAAATCAAACACAATAAACATTGAACTTCACAAAATGGCTAATTATTAAATGATAAGGGATAGGAGTATCTGCATGTAAAATTTAATAACTGTTACTCCTCTGGAAAAGAGACACACTATGGAGTGTACCTCTGGAGGGCAGTTTAATGTGTATGAAGTACAGTTCAACAATAAACATAATTAAAGTGTTAGAGGTAGATTTAAGATGGCACGCCTAATAGCAGTAAATGTGAAATGATGCTCTTCTAAAACCAACATACTACATAATGGATGATGTAGAATCACTATTCTTGCACATGTACATTCTCACATCAGTAATAAATCACTATACTTGCCTTACTAACATAACTTTCACTGTACTGAATGGAATAATGTTTGTCTGTCAGATTGAAGGCAAGACATTGGAAATTCCAGCAGCACCTGAGCCTCCCAACCCTGCAGCCAAGTGCCCTATCTATAGATGGAACTTGCAACACAAATACAACTATACGGTGAATACATGAGCAAGCATGAACTTATTGAAAATTACCTGTAAAGTTTTGTTTTTTTGGTTTTTTTTTTGGGGTCTAATCCAGTGTTATTCCCTTCAGGATGTCTTGTTGCTCAGCCAGTTCATCAGGTCCGATGGAGGGATGTTGCCCCGGAGAATCACTGGTCTCTGTACAGAAGAACATCGCAAGATTGCCATTTGTGTCCAGATGGCCCACAGAGCAGGTGTGTTATTTCCTGACTCGGGTTGTCCTCCTTTATTTCATCATCCTCACTAATTTCACAATCTTAAAATAAATACATACTCTATTCTGTATTGAAGGTCTGCTCCCTGACCACAGACCCAAACTTCCAGAGGGACATGTCCCAAAGACTCCCAAACCCAAGCTCAACAGGTATGCTTGTGTCTGTATCTCCCTCTGCTGTCTAATGGTAGTCAGTGTGACTGGCAGTTTTAAGTCAAATTAGTAATAACGTTGTGCTTGTTGTACAGATACCTGACACGGTGGTCTGTCAAGTCTGTGAAACCCATCTATAAACGTGGGCTGAAGTGGTGTAAGAAGCCCATGGCTGTTGGCCACCCGGCACTGAAGGACAATGTGCGATACTCTGTCAAGCCACTTCGCACGAAACACTAGAGGCAAAAGGCCTGACCAATCAGAAGAAGAGCCAGCGGTACCATTCTGCTGGGATACAGTTCTTAGTGGATTTTCACCTAAGCCAATCTTTCAAATAAATGCATCTGGATTTACACTGACTTTTGTTATACTGCCCTGGGAAAAGAGCTAAGAGCTTTATCCATCTGTATTTATTTTACCTTTTGTTTATGAAGCTGCGTCATGTTTGTAATGGATCATGCTCAGCCCCACCCACAGTCATCTATTTTGTGTCTGTTGGCTTTCGGAAAGCCCTTGAAGTGAACTCACTGACAAGTTAATGTGAACAACTGGGTCAGTATTACACTTTCAGAGTAGGTGGTATGTTGACTCTGTATACTCAAGGCAACACAGATGTGCAAATAAAATGTGTCCATTTACTCAGCC
This sequence comes from Ostorhinchus rueppellii, assembly GCA_030068375.1. Taxonomy (NCBI): domain Eukaryota; kingdom Metazoa; phylum Chordata; class Actinopteri; order Kurtiformes; family Apogonidae; genus Ostorhinchus; species Ostorhinchus rueppellii. The sequence continues at coordinate 15,882,245 of JAQQZY010000017.1, read as the reverse complement.
TCAACACGTGTTTACTCCATTGAAGTAGCTTTTGTGCATGTGAACCAGATGGAAAAAAGTTTGTATTTATTTTCTTTATTTCAGAATAACCTAAACTTAAATCTCAAAACATTGTGCACAGAGTAAATTACAGTTTTTGGAGCTGATATTTAAAAGAAAAAAAAGGCCACAAGAAAATGCCATCTTGAAATAAATTTGAGTTGTTTTGTTTATAGCATGAAGGGAAGGTCTAGATTCTTTGTCCCGTCACCAATGTAAACATATCCATGCTGTGGCGTCATTGGCACGTGGTAGAAGGTCAGACCGAGCCACAAGAGGCTGCGAATCACACACACTTTGCTGGCACACTCGAACTGAAGGCTCCATGATCCTACACACAAACATAGAGGAGTCTTGTTAATTTAACCAGTCATGCACTGCAAAAAACTTACTAACTGTATTTTTCTCATTTCTAGTCAAAATATCTCCTCACACTTAAAATAAGATATAATCACCTCAAGAGTAGCTTTTCCGTAATGTATAAGAACTTATTTTTAGACAATAGATCTTGAAAATCGTAGTTCAATAAATCTTACCAAGATAATTTTCACTTGTTCCATTGGCAGATTTTTTTGCTTGAATCAAGAAAATAATCTTAAGATTTCTTGAAATAAGATTTTCAAGTTTGCAAAACACTGCTGTAATGACTTGAAGCATTCTGTATCAAAGTAGTTTTACAGTCTTGTTATTGGAACATATTAACCACGGCTATAGTCAAGCTGTAAATCAAAGTCTGACATGGTGGAGATCTGACCTTCTATTTAACCACAGATTCTGTCAGAGAAAACAATTTAAAGGTGGAGCAGATCGCTCACTCGAGGTTCCACTCGAGCCCTGTGTAAAAAAATAAAATAAAATAAAAAAATATCTCAATGGAACAAGTGAAAATTATCTTGGTACGGTTTAGTGAAATAAGTTTTGTCTAAAAAGTTCTTATCTCACAAGTTACTCTTAAGGTGATTATGTGTTATTTTAAGTTTGATGAGATATTTTGACTAGAAATAAGATTTAGATTTTTGCAGTGTGTGAAACTAAGCTCCATTTATCTGAAGGATGAAGCAAGCTCCTAATCCATAGACTGTATTTCTCTGCTTCCATATTAGGCCGGCCCTGCTTTACACAGCTGTCTTCTGCTGGCTTTAATCTAAGCCAAGGAGAAAAAAATTTCATGCAGGATGCAGCCATGTCATGTTGCTTGAGCGAACAGGTTTGTAATCGTTGGGAATCATTCAACCCTGACTATTCCTACAATAAATTATTACGTTTTTACTCTTGATGTGAGCAGTCCTATCTATTGGGCCATTTAGGTGTGGCCATGAGCCTAAGATCCAAGGAAATGAGAACAAGAAGTCAAACCCGCCACAGAATAAATGCATTTAATTTCATGGATTTGTACACAGAAAGAGGGTATTCCATTAAGTTACTGCAAGTTATGATTAAGAAAACCCAACGTAATAGCTCTATCTATAAGAGCATCTTGTGCACTGGCTGTAACTGACAGTTTTAGGTGGATACATGTAAATCCATAAATCACTAGGTGGAAACAGTTTGCAGGATTTTTTTGTGGAAGAGGGAAGGGGTGGAATGCGCAAGACAGGATCTCAGAGGAAAGCACCTGTCTTTTGGTGGAGATAACATCATACCACGAATTCCCCCGAGGCTCGTTTTGAAAATGTTAAAGTCTTGCTTCTTTCAGCAAGAGAGAGAAGAGCTGCAGTGAGCGAGGCATTGAGACAGCTGCGTACTGTCTGCTACAGCGATGACACTGCTGACAGCCGTATCAACTCAAGAGAACACACACAAACATATACAGTACACATGTGCAGCCCTCTTAAATCAAACCCCTGGTGCATGTTTGGTCATAGGCGCTACATATTTTTTCTTCCTCTCACACACATACAGTTTCCTCTGTTAACCATAGCCCTGAGGCACTGAGTTCCTCCAACACATGTGAGACTATTCCCAAAGCAGGAGCTAGAATTTCTACCTTCTGAGATTCCTACCAACATCGAATCTGAAAGACTTAACGCCATAATTATTTAATGCTTTCAACTGACGGTACAAGAATAAATTTAAGAAAAAAAAACCCATAAAGTTTTGCCTCAAATGGTACTTATCTAAACCTAAACATCTAGCTATTTTTGTGTTTATCATCTATAATAAAATGTTTTCCCTCTTAAAGTAGCTTAATAAAAGATGTTATATTGTTAACATCACACATTTTTGGTGACCCCAGACATTCAAAACGGAGACTTTTTTGGCTAAAATTAATTTGTTTTTGATCATGTAATAGTTTTCTATACTATGTTGCAAATAAACATTAATTTTAGATGACATTTGGGCTAATATAATGTATATTATTATGGACGGAGGCAGAAAAGTCAGGTTCAGATTACTGCACAAAGTGAGAATTGGATTTTCCTTGGTCAGGATATGTACAGTCAGGCCAGTTTGTACTTACAAGGCTGAAAATGAATACTGAACAAACAATAACTCAAACTATGAATTATGAAAGAGCGGCAGCATCTGAAACTGACCACAGGGAACATTTGACAGATAAACAGAACCACAGTGCTTCAATTTGTCATGTCTTTAATGGATTGGGATTGTCTCACCATATATTTTTTATTAGTATGTTTTTTGTTTAGTTTTTTTCCCCTATCAATTAATAAAAATTTCAGGCAACCCCATTTGGCATCCCAAACCCCAAGGTTGAAAAACACTGGTCTATCGGAAGTTAAAAAAAAAAAAAAAATCACAACTGCTAAAACACTATTGATTTAATGGCTTCACTTTGGTTTTTACATCACTTGTTTCTTTTATTTCTCCCCATGTACTGTAGTCTTAGAATATATTCTCAGAAAAATTACTTCATGTGTAGGTTGGTTTGACATCAGAGGGTTTCTAGATTTATTTTACCAAAAAAAGTCATGCCAAAACCAAGAGATTCAGTTAAAATGATTTGGTTGGTTATTAGTGTTTGAAAAGACATCTGCTGACTCTCATTCAGTTAAATCTCTATTATGACTTGAACTGAATCACACCTCATTTAGTTCTAATGTAGCATAAGAGTTGGAACACCCTGACATGAATAACCTCATGCTGTGGTTCTGGCACTGTTTTATGCCTCTATATTAGATTTTCTTTCCCGTTTTTGCTCTCACCAGCATTGACAAAAAAAATAAAAACTGAAATCTGAGATGGTTGCTGGTGAGCTACTGTATAACACGTGCACAAATGTATGAAATGTAGTAAAATAGTATGTATGTACTATGCTAAGCTAGTTGTTTTACCTTTAGGGATGTCATCACTGAGTACATCCATGAAGTCAATGACTGGATTCAGATCAGCCATCTCCAGGATCGATTTGTTCTTCAGATTCTTTGGTTCAGTGAAGTGGAAGAAATTGTTCAGCTTCAAGGTTTCTGAGTGAGAGAGTCCTGAGATAGAACAGAAAAAAAAACAAGAAATCTAATGTAATATCACTGAAATAATATATTTACTCAGTCACTGTGGATACTTAATTGTTTGAATTGTGTCATGGGAGGACTGGAGCCTATCCCAGCTCACACTGGGCAAAGGCAGTGTACACCCTGGGTAAGTCACCAGTTCATTAAAGGATTGACGTATTAACCATTCACACCAAGGAGCAATTTAGAGTGACTTCAGGGTGTCTAAGCTTCTATGGTGTGTGTGTTTTGCACAATGGGTGTACCCAGAGTAAACCTAAGCAGGCAATGGCAGAACATGAACACTCCAAATCAATATATACCAATTAATATCTGCATACATAATGAACAAGGGGGTTTCACTGGTAGCAAGACTTTACAAGTTCAAGTTATATGTGAAATATTAAAAAAAAATAAAAATGTTATGCCTGTGTTTAAAATAATATAAATACATTTCCTTAACTTAATGAAACACCTCATGGTCTTGCACATGTAGCAACTAAATGATGATACCTCCCTCTCTCTCTCTCTCTCTCTCTCTCTCTATATATATATA
>JAQQZY010000017.1:15854212-15874212 GCA_030068375.1 Ostorhinchus rueppellii | reverse complement strand
AGATAGATAGATAGATAGATAGATAGATAGATAGATAGATAGATAGATAGATAGATAGATAGATAGATATAAACAAAACTAAACAATCAAAATAAACCATTAGCAAAAAATACTCAATTAGTAAACAAAAGGTAAATTAAATTTGAACAAAAACTAAATAGACAAATAGCTCCTATAGTCATAAAAATTGGAACATTCAGACCCTAATAAAATAAGGTGCACATTTTAAGGGTAACTTACTGACTTAATACCTGACTTGGCTCACTTCCAGGATTTAATCAATAGGATTAAAAGAATTTACTGCAAAGAAATGAGAAAGAAAAGCTACATTGTTATTCTGTTAAAAGGCTGAGGCTTTAAGACGTTATTTGCCCACATTTGAAAAAGGTTACAGATTGGGATCAAGGATATTTTTGAGGGGGATAGGAATAACTTTGTGCAACATAATATTAACAGTTTGATCACACTTGGTTTTTATTCACATACACATTATTCTGTTGTAGTGAGTTCACCCTCTTTCCGTGATTTTCATCCATAAAATGAAGGCCTCTTAGTGGTTTCTTCTCTTCTGTTTTGTCCAATACTTTTCTTTTATACATCATTATAAATATCTAATAAATGACCTTTCTACAGTTTCTATCAAATCTAAACCACACTGAGCTTTCACTTATCTCTTATCTTTTAAAGCCAACATGTCTGATATGAACTTTTTTTTTTTTTTAGGCAGTATTTTTTTCCTGCACAAGTTTTTTCATTAGCGTGTGAGTTTATTATTAAAACAGGGTGGTGCTATCATTGGTCTCTCTGTGTAGCGTCATGTGCAAATCCTGTTGAAAAGACACTAAATGAGCATTGTTTGTTTGGTTTGTCCTGGCTCAGATCCAACAGTCTCCGCCAGTAAAAGCAGTGTGAAGTTGGCTGAAGTTTCACTAAAAACACAACTGGCTGCTATCCAACAAATGATTTTGGACAGTTTGGCTGTGAAGGATCGATCTTACACTTGATTGCTGTTTTCATCATCACCTTGCTTGAAGTCTTAGCTTAGTCTTAACACTTTGCTCCCTCATTTCATACATTTACCCCTCAAATGAAGTGTTTGATTTAGAAAGTTTTCTTCAGTGTAAATACACAAAATGACCTTTTAAAGAATGCCATCCCCACTAAATAACAATCATATTTGATATTATTAAAGAGCCAAGTATAGAACAGACACGCAAGCAGGTTTTAATTTGAATATCTATTCATTCCCATGCTTGCCTGTTCCCATACCACACTGCATTTCCAGAAGTCTGTGTGTTGGCCGTAATTGTCCAAACAAAAGGGCCTCGGTCTGAAGTCACATGTTTCATCAGCAGTGGTGATTTCAGCTGCCTGGCCCTCTGCCCTTCTGGCTAATGTAGTCCACCAACAGAAAAGGGAGGGAGAGTGGGGTGACTTTTCCTACAGGAGTACCCCACACAGAAGAGAACAAACAAGGAACAGCCCCTCACCAACCCACCCACTCAGGCACACAGACAAACACACTTTAAGCTTTTTTGCTCAGGATGGCACCTCATTAGAGTTGGCAGTGTCGGTGGAAGTTTTGGGGTTGGAGTAGGACACACACACCCCACTCCAACATCTTCTTTCCCAATTGGCCGGGAAGGAAGTAAGACTTGGAATGCTACCATCAGCAGTCTGTTTCTGGTCGCCTGGTCTTGCTGCTCTGGGAAACTCACCTCCCAGGCGACCAGCGTTGCCACGGCACTAATCCTGATGGACAAAAGATGGGAGTGCCACAGAGCACGATGCTGCCAGACTCTCTCATTGGCTGGCACGATCCCACGCGATGCCGTGATTGGCTAATGCAATGTTTATATACAAATTGGAGCAGTCAGAGGTCACATCCATCGATCTTGACGGTGACATGAAGGAAACCTGACCCCACACCACCAGGCCCAGAACTCTAAATGGGTCTTAATTCCTATTTGATACACACAGACACACACTTTATACGCACTCACACACACATACACAACAAGCTCTTTCTTAACTTCAGTAGCCTGGGAGTGTAGAATTAAGTGAATACTGAGAGAGAGGGAGTGAAGTGACTAAATAATAGTGTCTGTGGTATACAAAAGCACAGACAACAACAATACCAAGAATGCATTGAGGGCAACAAGTTCAGTGGGCTGTGCACCTACATACAAAGACAGTCACAAAGGTTTTGGATTAACAGTGGATAAATATTTTTTTTATCTGTGTAAAAGGAGTGTTGTTTAGCCTTGTAATACCTGATAGAGAAAAATCACTGTTGATTCAGTCCACCGAGAGCGCCAAAAAACTGCCCTAAATCTGAATTTATAACCAACAGCTCTTTTCTGTTTTGTTTATTATTTTTGGTTAAATACTCGTGTTTTTTCTTGAATCTTTTAGTCACCACACCTACTCCTTTTCAATTTGGATTAGGCTGAAGAATTAAACATCAACATCAGCAGTAAAAACAGACATTTCTACATGATTACAAGCATGTGTTTGAAGTGATTTATAAAGTGTCTCACTGCAGTTTATCCACTAGAGAATACCAATATGTCAATATAATAAAGTATGTGAGAAAATTCACAAATATTTTATTTGGCTGTAGTTTCACCACAATTTTCTCAGAATTACCAAGATATTTCCTGGCAATTTATTGGAAATGATAAGGAGAATCAGTGTAGTGTTCAGCTGGTACATTTCGAATTAAATTACTATAAAAATATACTACACCCATGAAATTATTTTGGTTTGTGTACAGGTGAAAATGTACCTACAAGCAAGAATATTGGAGTAAAGTTTCAAATAATGCACAAAAAACCTCATTTTTCTTCAAATTCAACTTTACTTTATAATTATTCTTTGGTCAGAAGCATTTGGAAATATTATTGCTTGGAGAAAATTGGAATATTATGAGCCCATGAAATTAAGCATTGGCAAAAAATAAAAAATAAAAAAAAATTCAAACAGATCCTTATGAGACATGTAAAAAAGTCCATCATGGCAGTAATCTTGGTACACAAACAAAAACTATACAAAATTCAGCATGTACCGTAAATGTTAAAGTCTAAGCAAGCTGTATGAACATGAACCGCCACAAAGAAACTTGTATCTTACATTTACTTGCATGAAACTTCAGATCAAACTTTCACACACCCTTTATTCAAAGTCTGAAACCATGTGGGCTGGAGATGAGCCAGTGAATCTGTGGTGTGTTTAACTCTGGGTCAAACTTTGGTGTGTGGTTTTAGGAGATCTACTGAGTGTTCCTGGACAGAGCGCTTCCCATGCTCCTGTACATTACTCCTGCTTTACGGAGCAAGAAGAAGCAGCCTCTCAGGCAGCAAGTGTACATTAAACACACAATACATGTACAGAACTCACAGACCTATTATCAGGTGTTTGATATCAAACTCTCATCTCATTCCCTGCTCATCCTCCAAGCCACATGAGAATATCTCCATGTTACTAGTGCCCTAAACTCTGACCCAACATAGTTTTCTCATGCAATTTTCTTTTTTAAACCTCTCTTTTCAAAGTTATGCAGTCTATAACACTGTGATAATCACATATACATCAATAAAAACCCCATTTTAAGTTCATTTATCAGTGTCGCCAACCTGGAGATTATTTCTTTATTGCCTAATGTAGGTGTACACGCAATAAAATTATTCATGAGAGACAATTTTACTTAATTTTTGTCCAGTGTTATCCAATGTAGAGAGTATCTCATGTGAAGTCAAATTTCATATTGAAAATGTTCTGAAAAAACCTGAGTTTATTTAAACTCTACATTTTCATCCTAGAAAACAAACTAGAATAAATCATAAATGATGCTTCATAAAAAGTGAAATAGTTAAAGCGAATTGTATTTATTCTTTTCTCATATTATGTATTCAGGTGGTCTGTAAGTGAACTTGTGCTCAACTCTAAAAGAAAACCACGTCATGCTGCGGTAAGAGGTGTTTAAGTAGTAACAGTTCTTGATTTTTGTTGCTCCTTTTGAGGTCTCTTGTGAGGTTCATTGATCCGTGGCTACAAGTCACTGCTAATAACCTAGATTATGTTATTAGTTTAGCACTTCATTACCCATATTTAACAACTGTGCTAATCACATTTCTATTGTATCCTAAATGCCTTTAAATGACCACAGAGGTCCTTCTTAGCTGCGGCACGCATTGTGATGTGACAGAGAGAAAGCACAAGAAAAGAAGAGGCAAAGGGGAGGGAACAGGAAAGGGAGTCAATAGTAAAAGATCAGGTGAGGGGGTGGAGCTACTGCATTTGTTGCCTAAACCGTCTCATACCAATGTCAGAATAAGTTAGAAATACTCTATGTGCATTTGTTCCTTTTCAGGGCTTTACAAATGTTTCATAGCTTAAGATACAGCTCAACAGTGCCCCCCACTGACAAATCATGCTTATAACTGGAAAGTAGTTCATTACATCATTATTTTTGTGTATATTAAAAAAAAAATGTAGAACACCTTTTATTAAAGCATTATTGACAGTAGGAAAATAATGGCTCTATCCATTATAATGTGTCAATCAATATTTATGTCTGGTTGCAAAACCTATGGGAATACTGATGTGTTCTCTCATCTGCTACAAAAGAAAGAACACCAAGCTCCTGTTGGTAAACACCGGACAGACCTCTCTTGGTATAAAAGTGCTTTAGAAACTTTATGCAATAAGTTATTCCCTTGGCAGGTGTCTCCTGGCATTAAAAGACAATGTCTTTAAAAGTCTTCTAAACTCAATCTGTCTGAACATGTAAATCATAAAACAAGCCTTGCTTGTCCACCACTATGGCATCAGTAGTGCTGGATTAATTATTTTGTTGCAATAGGTTTTGTACAGTACCCAACTAATGGTTATTGCAGTAATTTCACACAAAACATGCATGAAAAGTCATACTTTGACAAACATTCTTTGGTGACTTGGTCCTGCTCAGAGAGGCCTCATACAGAAAAAAATAAATGTGTGCTTTATGACAGGTAACATTAAAGAAAGGACATGGCGAGTTCCATATGGCTCTGCTACGTAGGTGCAAAAGATGGTCCAAATTCACACTAAAATTCCTAGTTACAGTCTTCATAAATCAGCTAGGTATACATACAATTGTTCATATATTTAACTCATTCAGTCATTTGACATACTGTCCTCCTTTGGGCTGGAGCTGCAGGCCGTGGTGCCCTCTGTGGAGCCATAAGACTGTGACAGTTTAGACACCAGTGGAGGCTTTGCAGGTGATTTTGGATTAAGCACTCTGGGAAGGTAGACCTGTTCAAAGACAACACAAATATTGATTAGGATGTTTGTCCACGTTGAATTACATGTGTTCTTTTTTTGCTGCTGTTTTTGAATATACTAATTTAAGACTGATACAGGAAGCTACAAATATGACCTGGACATGTGAAAATGGATAGTGTGACTGAGCTTGGATAAGATAATATCTAATCTGAGCTCATAAAATCTTGTTTTTAATAGATGCTGAACTAGGAATAAATACAAGTGTAGTACCATGGTGTTTTCTTCTGCTCTGTCTTTTTTATCGTCATCTTCCTCCTTCACCTGTGTGGGAACACAAACATAATGAAACCCTAGTTTTAAGAATAACATCATTCAGCATGGGACACACAAGCATATACTTACCGTATAGTTGTGTGGACTGAGGTACTTAAAAAGACCAAAGCAGGTGTAGCTGATACAGATGAAAACAGTGATACACAGGACAACCAGAGTGAAAAGAGATGTAGGAGCCCAGAAACCTGAAACACACATAAAATATAACCACAGAAGAACAGTTTTAGTCATGGAATGAAGGTGTTGCTTACTACTCTCCCATCTGTGAACAAATAAACACATGAAATGACTGCAGAAAACAGAAATAAACAAATTAAAATTTAGACAGCATTTTTGGATGGAATTTGCTTATCAGCCAGTACAGACCAGGAGACTGACCACTAAGTCACTAAGGGATACAATATATTCATCATTAAACTCTAAGTACGACACAGTCTACTGTATTTACTGGAGTGCAGGAGGTTTTCAATCTGACATGCTGTGGGTAAAGACTAATGAACTGCTCATAGTTTATCTCTAACATCTTCCAAACAACACAAGTCTAACCTGTTCGCAGAACAGAAAAGAAATAAAGCCATATTAAGCAGATGATGGGTGCAGCAAGAGCTTGATTGACGGCTCCCATGTGAACCCGGTGGTCCAGGCGAGCAGGCAGGTAGGCAAAGTACAGGTTGTGTTTGTCCACCAGGTGCTTCAGCAGCATGTAGAGCAGACCTAAGAGTTAGACAGAAAACATGTAGAATCCACTGTCAGTCATAGTAGAGATATGTTGTAAAATGTGATGTACTGTAATGATTTTACAGTGAGGACTTTTTTAAAGGATGTTAAGCACTACTGCCTGAGGTAGATGACTTCCTAAATACTCACCAAAAGGCACAATAATAGGACAGATGATGCTGTAGGCCATAATAACAGAGAAAACACAAAGAGTCCAGCCATACATAGCTCCATATTCAAACTCATATGCCTGGTTCTGCAAACAGAAATCAAAAGAAGTCAGATGACCTGTAAGTGATGAGGAATGGGCTTTAAAAAAAAAAAAAAAAAAAAAAAGGGGCTGGAGTGGGAGTGGTGGAAAATCCTACTTAAAAGACAAGACAAATCCATATCCAATGTCATTATGTTATTACAGGAGCTGTTATGGTGTTTTAAAGAATAGAAGATTAGATAAAATAAATGACAAATGAATGCATTATTCATTTAAGGCCAAAGGGAATTATAGCACAGTGATGAAAATAGATTCTTTGGTTTCATCACTTTGTAAATTTGATTTCTTACACAATAAATGTCATAAGAGCCACCAAATCAGTTTCTGTATGAAAAACATTAAATGTAAGGAAAGTAATTTGATAAAAGCATGTTTCTAAATCTATGTCATGTGTGCAGCATGGCAATGAACAATGCCATTACAAACCTGTTTGACATATTTTCTTTCAGCGGCAGAATGAGCAAATGCCATTCGGATGGTGTAAAGCAGTAGCCCTGGTAATCGTAACAACTCCATGCCAGAGCCCACCAAAGCCGCTGCAATCACGTAGTTGACAAAAAATGCTCCTTGATCAGGTAAAAATACACACCTGGTGTAAGGACAGGGTACAAAACAGACAAAATGTTTGTTTCTGTACAGTATGTGTAAAGCAATCACTTTAAACTGGGATATAAGACACAGTATATGCTTGCATTTGTGATAAGAAGAGGGATAACTTACTCAAACCTCAGTTTCCCATCTGTAAGAAACTGTTTATCAAACAGCCATCGGAAAAAAACTGCAAGACTAAACAAATGTAAATGTAAAAAGTTAGGAATGAGTCCACCCCCCCCAAAAAAAAAAAAAAAAATTCTATAAGGGTTAAAAAATTTGCTTCTACAAAATTAACATTTCGATTGGACTTAGGTGTAGCTGTGGACTTAAAAAGGCAAATGCATCATGAAGTCATCCTCATATGCCACCACTTTTTTTTTTTTTTTTTTTTTTTAAATGGTGTAAGATTAAGTTTATTACAGCAAAATATAACAAAACATAATATAGATACTGAATATATTTAGTCGTTGCTGCTGTTTTCAGAAATTACCTTGTGAGTCCTAGTGAGGGGAGGATAAGAACCATGAAGAGCAGGAAGAAGTACAGCTTTCGCATCATGCTCAGCTGCTCATCGGACCTGACATGCAGATGGAAGCAGGTAAAACATTTTTCTCTAAAAGTATAAAAGCAATCACATCACCAACCCCGTGCTGTGTGCAATACCTGCTCCAGTGTGCCTCTCCTAGCGTTGAATAGTAGACTATTGTAGGCAGTAATGCAGAGAAGGACCACAGCAGGAGAGTAGGGAAGAACTGACTGATGATGGGGCTCTGCAAAGAAAAAAAATAAACTGTGAAGTCTTAGCTATGGAAGCACACAACTACACATGAGCTCATATAAAGCTTACATTGAGATAGTAGATGGGCTTAGTGACATCAAACCGGTCCAAGGTGTGTATAATAATGGTTGGAGTTGTGAGGAAAGTGAGGAGGATGAAAAGAAATAGGTTGAGCATCACATAACGTATGAACCATGCGAAACCCTGCACTGAGAGATTGGCCCTGTTGGATGGAAAAAAAAAAAAAAAAAAAACATGAGAGAAGAAGCAATACAGTTACAGACTGAAATCAAACACAGACTTCCATTCATTTACCCCAAAAACTGAAATGAAATATCTAATTTTTAGGTTTTTCCGATCATTAAACAAGAGATACTGTCCATAGCAACATTCTGTAGATAAGCAGGTTATAGGAAATTCAGTAAAATAAGAACATCAAGCAGGTTTAAGCTGAAAGTGTGGGAAAAAATGGTTTCCTTGAATGATATAGTGCGGTTTGAAGCGTTATCTGTGAACAGTTTGTGTGATGCAATTTAAAACGGCTAGATTTTTCCTTGTAAAACCATGACTGTATCAATACACATCAATAACCTGGAGAAGTAATACTAATGAACACAGGGCCAGATCTACAAAGGGACTGTGGAGCTTTTATAGGCACAAACTCAGAACACGAGATAAAAAAATACAGCATGTAAATCACAAAGCACTCACAAATGAGGGCAAACTACACTGTCGGACATCATGTGAAACGCTACAAATACAACACAAAACAAGCGCTAAGCTAATAAATTTCATGGGCGTATTTGCACCAGCACATCATTAAAGCAAACTCTTTAGTGAATAGGCTCTGAAAAACAGAACCCACTGTGGGCACAAATGCTATGGGACTTCCTGTATAACAACAGGACACAATCTATCCTTTGTAGATTCAGCCCATAGCATAATCTCATTTCAGTATAGTGAGATAAGTTGTCATTTTTTGTGCAACATTAGGCAAAACAATAAAAACCAAAAAGTGCTGTTCTTTCAGTATAATTTAATCAGAATCAGTCTTTTCGAAACTAAAATTTTATAATGTAATAACTACATGTGACTCCAATAAAGGCCAGTTAATGCAACTGAATTACTGCCCAGTCTTTTTAATGTAATAAATGTCAAGTTACATGGTTTAATATGAAGCATATAATCACGGGTGGGTGTTCAAAGTCTTACCAGAACACATTTTTGGGATGAGGTGCATAGCTGACCCTCCACTTTTTCACTTTCAGAGCTCCACTTAAAGACGATGGTTGTGGCTCCGACCCACAAAAACAGCCCCTACCACCACATTCTAGTGCATTGAAGTCTTTCAGAATACTGAAATGAGTGAAATACAGCACAACTAGGTTAGTAATGCATATTTACACACAAACATTTAGAAATGGCTACTATCTAACAATGTCTGCAAATAGTAAAACAATAATATAGTTGAGCTGAATAAAAATCAGTGATACTTTCAAAAACAGCCAGAACTAGTAGTTACCAACCAAAGTAATAGTGCTATTGGTATTGTATGAGCCCTCTGTATCTGTATCAATACTACATCGTTGTCTGCTGCCAGTACTGACAGACACTTATAAAGTCGTACTTACTACTTGGCCATAGCCTCAGTCTGAAGTGTGACAAAGGCAATCCCCAGGGGGTGCTCTGGTACCAGCTCTACCTGTTTCCTCACTTCTTCAAGCAGCTCCTTTTCTTTATTGGTGTAGTACTCTAGAGCGTCAACCTAAAGAAACACACATAAAGACTTTTATTGTCACATGTCTTTATCATAAAGTGGACAGCGTTAGATCATTTGTTAATTCTACCTTTTCACATCCGGAACAACAACAAAGTTGACCACACATACGGGGACTAATCATTTCACATTCCCCTGTTTTTTCCATTGTGCGCTCATAGTAGCGCAGGTTTTTCCCAGCTCGTATTCTGAAACAAAATTAAGAAAAACACCCCAAAACAAAACAAATTGTTTTAATTTGACAAGATTAAAGGTAAAGTAAAAATCTGTCAATATATTATCGCATATTATATAAACATTGCTCTCTGGTCTCTGTGGATATTGTGAGTCATGCAAATTAAATATCACTTGTTATTTACAGTTGCCTTGAGTTAATCCATGTGAACTATTTCCTCTGTACACATTCAACCACTGAAGACACAATAAAACAGAAAAGTAACAGTGAAAATATATAATGGAGTAAACAGAAAACAAGACAATATGAGATAAAAACTTTGGGCTTCTATAATTTTAGATCTCCTCTTTCACAATGCAAACAAATGTTTAAATAAACCATAAAGGAGCAGAGTGCTACAAACCTATAATAACCCTAGCAATGCTACATGATGAGGCCATGATCTGCAAATATGATGCACATACTGGCATGTATCAGCAGTATAAGAGCATTGATTAGTCCTGTGACGTATATCTGCTTCAGATATCTTACCTTTCTTTATCAAGGTGCATAAGTTTGGCTACATTATAACCCAGGGTAACAGCACACACTTGACAGGTGGGGTACGCCTCTCTATTGAAAAAAATGTCAGCAATAACATTGTAAAAAGGCACAGTGGTGATATGAAAACGTTTGGTTTCAAGACCAAACTAGCAGTAAGTATGAAGAGAGATACTCAAAGATGAAAATCTACTTGCGTAAAATGGGTCTTTACAGCCTCTTCTGTTGCCGTTTTTGGCACTGAACACACAAACAAGGTATTTCTTGTCTGCAAACAAAAAGCAGCAGTGAATCAAAAGCGAAATTGAGTGGCTCTTAATATAATTTGCATATTAAACGTGTTTAGTTAGGGATAGAAATACAGATGATCTGAAGTAGGTGCAGACTCACTGTTTCTCTGCGCATGTCTTTCATTTGTGATGTATGACGTCGCAGCACAAACACTGTCAGAGTCAGGTACAGAACTGCAAACACTGTGTGCAGCCATAACCAGTTATTTCTGGCAAACACAATCACACAAAACAATAAGTACCATGAAAGTGAATAGCAATACTAGTGTTTACTTATGTATCATCATTTTTCAATTTATTCTTTTACGCAGTATTTACCCCTTTTCAAGATTCCCAATAGTTGTCCTTCCAAAATTCTTTGGGTCACTTCCTGAAAATAAATAAAATGCATGTCTGAAACGACATAATGCTGTTTCCAGTGCACTTTTATGAGCTACAACAGAAAAATCAAAAATATTAACTGTGTGAATTAACAAGAGTATCAGACCAAGATTTTGATGAAACATGCTGGTAATCCATTTCTTAAAATAAGTGAAAATACATATTTGCAGAAAATTGATTATGGATTGTACATTCAATCTCTTACATAAAAATCACACGAAAGGCACAACTACGACTACCGGTCACTGTTAACATTGCTCAATTTATATTACACTAGATTATAAACTAGAATTTTTAAGAATAAAAAAAAAAAAAAAAAAACTATTTAACTCACCTAAAAGGTCTCCCCTTAGGTTGACAGGCAGTATGAATGAAAGGGAGGTGACAGTTATGACGAACAGCAAGAAGATCAAGTGACGCTGGAAGGACAAGTAGTGAACAGCGTCCATCCCACACTTGGTTTGTATTT
This sequence comes from Ostorhinchus rueppellii, assembly GCA_030068375.1. NCBI lineage: Eukaryota > Metazoa > Chordata > Actinopteri > Kurtiformes > Apogonidae > Ostorhinchus > Ostorhinchus rueppellii. The sequence continues at coordinate 15,862,619 of JAQQZY010000017.1, read as the reverse complement.
TATCTTCACTGAAACAAAACACATACGGATTAAAAGCAAGAAACACAACATTATAACATCTGACCAGTAAAATGGGCATGTTTGAAGTCACTTACTCCATTCTGAGGATGTAAGGTAACCAAGAGCAGCAGCCCTAAACAGAGAAAGATATTTAGATGATGCAATATTAATAATAGCATTTTATTTAGAATGATTTAGATAAGTTTGACATAAAAGAGCAGCGTCAATGAGTCCAGATGATTTTTTTTATAACACACTTTTATTTTTATAAATATTGATTTTGGTGACAGAACGTATTTTCTTTTACCATTTCATACTCCTGTTCATCCATACTGGACATCATGGAGGACATGCGGCGACAGCGACGGTGTGATGACTCCGTTAACCTAATAGAAAAAATTTCAGTGTCAAAGACTTTGCCATTTTTATTAAATAAAAAACAAAACCCTTTTTCAGATTAAATGGCCAAAAAATCTTTTTCATCTGATTAAATTGTCAATTCACCTATCATTGTCTGCAACCAGTGCTAAACGCCCATAGTCCCAGAACTTCCTCCTGATAATAGAGAAAAGGAACAGCAGTACCTGAAGGATGGTGAAAGGAGATTATCAGAGTTATTCTACAAAAAGCATAGACTTTTGAAGAAGCGATAGTTAATTGTGTAATACAGCGAAGAAAGATTATAAGTATTTTCTCTTACCGCCTTTGAAAGCAAAGACAAAAGAAACAGATAACAGCAGTTACAAGATTATGTTTAAACTTCAACTTTATTGAATCCCATCCTGTACTGACAGAAACACACATACCAGGAAGACAGAGAAGTCCAGGAGCAGCACGACTGGCACTCCTCCAAAGTGGTTTCCCATGAGAACAGTGGTCCTGTTTGAGCTGTAGCAGCTGCTGTTGTCCGGGAAAACAGAGGGAGATGATCCATTTGAGACCAGCCACTGCCCCCACCACTGGGAAGACATGGCTGGAGAGGAACCACCAATTTGTCTGCAAAGATTCCCAGTGAAATAGTTAATAAAACAATGATGACCCAATTAATATAAGGTGTCTCAGTTGGTTTTCCTCCTTAAAAGTAACAAAACAAAATTGAGAACATGTTGCATCACACCTAGAAATAGACAATTTATCAGTTTAGCCAATTAATCAGCAGCTGTAGGATTTTTTAGAAACTACTGGTATTGTCAACTTTAGTCCATTGTGAATCTTAAAAACTGTGAGTACCAGCATCTTCGGAAATTATACTTTAAAGAATATAATTCACTGTAGATTTTTAACAGTTTAATATTGAGTTCCACACTTACTACTGAATGACTTTGAGTTGGACATTCAGTGATTCAGGTACATTTATTTAGTTATTTATTACTTGCATTTGGATGTTCAATCTTACATACATCTGGTTTGTAATAATGTCAACAATTGTTAATGTAAGACATGCAAAATGTGTTTCCAGTGTTAAAATGTCTTGGATAACAGGTTGGGATTACATTGACTGATTCATCAGCCATTTTTCCTGCCCCAAACTATTATTTATGTGCAGCTGCCTTCACCTGTTTCTGTTGCCATTTAAGATACAAGATCAAAAGAAACAATAGGGTATATCTGCTGGGTTGGATATTATGGATCTTCTAAATAAAATAAGTATATTATCTACAAGGCTTATAATGTTTGCCATATCACAGTTATTTGTGGTAAATAGTTTACATAATACTAATAACATTCAATATTCACCAGTATGAAGGCAACTGCAAAGAAAATAAGGAATAACATAGTTCCATCCACATTTCCATATAATTTACTAAATCAGTAGTTTCTTTGTTTATGTCATTAAGAGCCTTCGTATACTCAATATTACTGTATTTATGTCAAATATGTCCTCTGCAATTTTTTTTTTTTTTTTACACAGCCTAAACAGGAAACAATAATTGCATTTTTATTTGTGCTCCAGTGTTCAATTCTTTAAGGGTTATACTAAAGTGGGGTCATAAAATGAGAAGAAAATGATGATAATGATTAGAATTTTATGATAATGGTCAACAAAAATATCAGTGTTGTGACTGCCCTATCAGCTCAACGGTTAAGCATTTTTTGGTCATGATTTGTTCGCCTGCAACAGTAGATTAAACAGATGCTGCTGATAACAAACTGCACAGTTCTTCCTGTCATGTTGAAAGACATAGTGACATAAATCAGCTGTCTCTATTTGCACGCTGTTGTCTTGTGAGATCTCCTCTGCATTAGATAAGGCAAGTTTATTTGTATCAGACTTCATACACAGGGAAAGTCAAAGTGCTTTTACAAAAAGAAAAGTTATCAATACAGAGACAAGAATAAAGATGAAAGGCAGTAAAATCCAGAATATGAAACAGTAAGAAAGCACATTAAAGAGAAGAGAAGAAGAGAAGAGAGCAGATAAAACCATTTCAGTTGCCACATGCAGACTTAAAAGAAGTGTTTTCAACTTTGACTTAAACATTCCTCAACACTGACTCACTGCTCACAAACTGGATGGATATGAATAAATTATCACTAAATGTGAACAAGACTAAGGCACTGTTATTTGGTAATTATAAAGAAACTTCGGAATTACTTGAATGTATAGATAGCATACCTATAGAAATAGTGTCAGAACATACTTTCTTAGGAATAATTATTGACAAAAAATTAAGCTGGAAATCACACATCAGGTTCTTTCAAGCTAAAATTTCCAAAAGCATCTCAAATCATAAACGAAGTGAAACATGTCCTGGATTATAAGGCACTCTATATATTGCATTGTTGTCTGGTCTTACCATTTTTAACCTGCGGCATAGTATTATGGGTCAATAACTACAACACTACTCTACACCCTCTGTTCATATTAGAAAAGCGTGCAGTCAGAATCATACATGAAGTCGGCTATTTGGACCATACTCATTTATTATTCCTGCAGTCAAAATTATTAAAACTCTATGATTTGGTAAAATTTTACACAGCTCAACTTCTCTTTAAAGCCAAAAAATTCAACTACCAGATAACATCCAAAAATTATTTGCCCATACAGAAGGGAGGTGGGAAGTTTAAAGTCCCAGCCATCAGGACAACACAGGTTGTGTGTATCGGTGTGTGGGGTCAAGCTTTGGAACTGGTTGGAGGTAGAGCTCAGGCAGTGTCCAGAATTTAAAAAAAAAAAAAAACGTACAAGGAAATGCTCTTTTCACAGTATCTGGTTCAAGGAAGGGTCTGAATATTATTGGATGGTCAGGTTGTTCTATTGTAGGGTGTGTGTGTATAAATATAGGGGTGTGGATGTGGGTTGGTGTAGAGATGTAAATAATAGTGGTGTGTATTTGTCTCTATGTGTATGTGTGCACATGTTTGTAGGGCTGTGTTTATAGATAATTATGATCTTATGTTGTACAGTGAGTGATTAAGTATTAACATTCTGAGGACTGGAATAGGGGTAGGACTGGATAGGCGTTGGCTTCTTCCTACTCCCTTTCAGGCACAACAACTGTTCATTTTTTATTATTATTCAGTTTTGTTTTGTTTTTTTTTATTGTTGTTGTTATTATTCCCCTGTATTTAGCAATGTGTTTGTGTCTGAAATAAACTAAACTAAACTAAACTAAACTAAACTAAACTAAACTTTTCCATAACAGAACAGTGGTTTTTAATGCGTCTGACCCTGACGCCAGAGGGTGGGGGTCTCTCCTGCCACGCTGAACCCTGACTATGAGGTCATAAAACCCGTCTCTGTGGTTCCGGTTCATGTCCAGTCCCGCTCATGACAGGTCGCTAACTTGAGACCTCGCGCTCCACCTTTCCTGAAATAGCTGGACTCCGCTCTGAGTCACGCGGACACCGTAACAACTTAAAATGCGTGTCAAAATCGCTGATTCATGTCACTAAAACTTGAAACTAAAGTTGACGAGCAACATAAACTTCAACTAGAGTTACTACTTTATTGTGTCTGAGTTAAACGACGACAGAGCGGACATCTTTTGTGAGTGTTCGTTTCCAGACAGCTGTTGGTTATTTTGACAGTTGAACAGATGTGTACCTAATGTCCGTGAACACACCAATCCGAAAGTTGAATATTTTTGTCTAAATAACGTAAATAACACACTATTCACAGTCCTCAAACACAAATGGTGAATGAAAGCGAGTTTAAATTAACAGCTAAAGCTAATCTGTTTTTTAAATTTTTTTTTTACTTCGGTAACAGCACATATGCCAGCGTAGCATGAGTATTTACCCTTATCTGGAAAAAACAAACATACATATACATAGGAGTAGGGCATGCAGACGGTCTTACCTACTTGTTTGTGTCTTTTTAGCCGAAAGAGAATCTTCTGTCTGCTATAAATAGCGGCTATGTATACGAAACATTAACAAACTTGTGTCTTGCGTCGCTTCATGTTCCGCGTCTGCGCAGTCGTCAAGTCCCGTGCTCGGGGCGTGAGACCTCTCCCACTTTCTTACAACGAAATTGAAAGGTTTCTACTTCCTTTATTGGAATGAGGAAGAACACACAGGCGTTTCGTGTCACAAAATGAGACTTAGAAGGACTGTGTGGTTTAGGTAAAATTTTATCTGCAAAAATCCTGCAGAAGGAGAAAGCGTGCAACAACCTGCAAATTGAAGGTGAAGTGGAAAAGTAAGCAAAATTGGGGGAAAAAATAGAGTGCTAGAGAGATGGAAGATGTGTTCAGATGGCAGTAGTAAAATGGTGTGAAACTATTGCACCAAAAGTAATCTAAAAGTTCTGTGAAAGTACGAGTGTCATCACAAAAGTATACTTGAAGTCTAAAAAGTCATTGTGTAGGAAAATTATTCATTTTTCAGTACTGTTCAAAAGGCCACCCTCAGCTCTGTAGGTTTTTCATGGTTGAAATGAGCAAACATATTTATTTATCAGTCTGTTTTCTTCAGATGCAACAAGAGAATATTGTGAATATTTTCACAGTATTAAAAACACACAAGAATACTGCTAAAATGGCTTTTAAAAGTTTATGTCAGGATCTGTTGTGACCTGTTCCCACTACAAAAAGTCCCCCAAACAATGTGAAATGTTTGACGCAGTATGAGTGAAACTTCATGTAAAACACCAGAGATTTACTGCAGTAAATTCAATTCAGTTCAATACTTTATTGTTGTGTATAAAAATCACAATGAGGTAGTGGTTCAAGCATCTTTAAATAGATGCTTGAAACTCCATATTATCTGAAGAGTTAAATGCAAAATCAGACTGAATACTTGACACTTTGGTTTGTAGAGGTAGTTTGTTTTTAAAGCTTTACATATTTCTTCTATATTCTGGTTGTATCTTCACCTTAATGGGGTCCAAGACAGTTCTGTAGGTGTGAATGATGTGTATGGATTCATTAATATGCATGTTGCATTTTACTGCCGTAGATGTTAAGTTTGGACTCAAACTACTTTATACATCATATTGTGTAAGATCATCATATGTTTGTAGCATCACAAATCCAAGTGTTTTTTAATAAATGTAGCTTAAGATGAAGAGGAATTAGTCAACTGTTAAAATTCCACTTTCTATTACTGTTATTCAGTTTATCACAAAAATTACAAATCACATTTAAAGATACATGATTTTCAATGGACAGGAGACTATGAACAGTTGAAAAGTACAATATTTGCCTCTGAAATTTGATGTTGGTGGATGAGTGTGAAGTTGCAAATGTTGTGATATACGTTCTAAAACAATTTAGTCACTTCACAATTAAGGCACGCTCAACGCACAGAGTCATTAATTATCATAATGTCTTTCAAGTCAGTAGGTACATGAAGGTAAATTTAATTTTAGCTGTTTAATTATGTAATAGAGAAAGAGAACAGATGCTGCTTCAGAGTATCATTTAATAGGTGTTATGTTTTGGCAGGGCAAAACACCAACAGGGCATAGAATTGACAAGGCAATCAAATGACAGCAAATACTGTTCACTCATATTTCTGTATAAACTATACACACAGCTAAATCCACACAGACGTTAGTCCTGTTTTCCACATTAGGTTTTACTTCCTTAAGCTAGAAGTATATCTGTAAACTTCATCAGAGGAAGGACCTTGGTTTTTCTTCCTGTTATTTGAGTTTAGTAGAAGTCTGAGAAATATGCTATTGAACATTTGTAACCACTAATCTCTTACAAAGTTGACATGAATCATACCACAAAATCAGCTACTTGTTGAAAAATAACAAATCTTTTCCTGATTTCCTTTCATAGCCAGAGAAATAACTTCAGTGCACGGAACATGATGTTCTATATTCCCCACAAATGATGACACACGACACCTCGTGAAACAGGGACGGTAATAAGGAGCATTTTATAACAATTAAGTTCAAAGATGGGTTCATTCACAGCAGCACTGTTCAGGAGCTGTATCACAGTATTTTATGGAGAGAAAAATATTAGAAAAGTTGAAAATATTATACTAATTTCTGTCAGTTTGCCTCAGTGCATCTATGCAGGGTTTTGTTTTTTTTCCTAATACAACAGGCTCAGTTTGTTTCTCCAGCTCCAGGTGAAATCATTATTGCAGGATTGTTTCCTATACATCAGTGTATTGATGTGACCTTTGGAGAAGACTGCAGAGATACAACGACATGTAGTGGATAATGTCTTGTTCTAACATGACACTTCTGAGCAGCATGTAAACGTAAAACTTAATAAAAAATTGCAATAATGTGTGATGTTGGATTTGATCCTACAGGTTTAGCATTGTTCAACTAGTCCAGTCCCTGGGGAATGCTGCATGCAACTGAAGAGGTAAATAACAAGCAAGTTAAAAAAACAAAAAAAAACAAGCATGAATTGAGGAATCTCCCCCTCAGATATTTTATGTTCCAGCTTTGACCTTGCCACTGCACTGACACAGACATGGTCCAACATGCAATGAAGTGAATAGTGTTATTAGCTTACATTTATTTTTAGAATCTGACATTAATATCTAATATTACTTATACTCAAATTTATCTTTATGGGATCACCAGGTATAGATAGTGCAGTGTTTATAGTATTATACATATTACTTCACTTTTTGCTCCTCACTTTTTTTTATTTTTAATGGATGGTTTTGCAAAGTAATGCATGGATGACCTTTCCCTGTTGCCTTTAATTTCCATGATCACACTTGAAATTTTCTTGTACTTTAAGTTACAACCTACCCATTGCTGTGGCTAGTCCCTTGTTATTTCTTCATTAAAAGAAAGGCAGAATATTCCAGTTAGCTATTTTGGAAAGTCACTTAACATCAGTGGATATGTGTCTTACATATCAATTGCTTTTAGAAGGTTTAAGGTTTTGTTTCAGTAACATAAAATGAAAGCTATAAGGGTGCACCTAAATAACTTAATTTGTCAGGTATGAAATATTATATTGTGGAGTCCTTTCAGTTTATGAAGTTGCAGCATTCTCATATATGTCACAAATTCTAACTTCACTTAACAATTTATGTTGGTTTGAATGAGTTTAAATGAAAGAGGCGGTGATTGTTAATAAGATATTTCCAAATGCTTTAAAAATATAATGAGGAGAACATAAATAAAAAGTGAAATGAAACTATATTACTATGATTTTATCACCAGCATTGCAAAAGAATGTCACCAGTAATGGTGCGAAGCGGCCCTTTCCAGCTGTGTTTTCTCTCATTGGTGGATACCAGTAGGATATACATCACTGCGGTTACTAGGCAACTCAACCTGGAGTACATCCCTCAGGTATGACTGCGCTTTAAGATCTTCCATTCATTTAAGCAAAGCTGATGACATACAATATTTCTACACTGACAAGCCTCATGAGTTTAGAACACACATAACTTTAGAAAATCCTACTAATAAAACCTGATTCACAGCTGCTCAAAGGCAAAATTTGACATGAACATACAGTATATTTGCTTTTTAACTGCTGTCATAGTTCAACATCTGGGTCCAAGTTTTGTGAGAACCGTACTTGAGGACAATCACCACGCTCAAGCCATCATCACATTTGTGAAAAAAATGGACCTGGGTCAGTGTGGTGGTATCTGATGTTGACTTGGCCGCTGTATGGTTGAGCACCTCCAGCAGCAAGATACAATAACATGTACGCGACATTTAATTTTATTCTTCCACATGTTTGTACAAGGGTGACACGGTGGTGCAGTAGATAGCACTCGTGCCTCACAGGAAGAAGGTCACTGTGTTCAGTCACTGTGTTCTGTGTGGAGTTTGCATGTTCTCCCCGTGTCTTCGTGGGTTCTCTCTGGATACTCTGGTTTCCTCCCACAATCCAAAGACATGCATTGATAGGTTAATCGGCTAATCTAAATTGCCCATAGGTGTGACTGTGAGAGTGATTGTCTGTCTCTATATGTCAGCCCTGTGATGAACTGGCGACTTGTCCAGGGTGTACCCCGCCTT
>JAQQZY010000017.1:15800095-15813700 GCA_030068375.1 Ostorhinchus rueppellii | reverse complement strand
ACACACACACACACACACACACACACACACACACACACACACACACACACACACACAAACACACACACACACACACAAATAAATGCACACAAAATGTGAAACGTGTCCAGGGAAAATGCCTCATATATATACATATAAAACTAGACACACGCAAATATACATATGATGCAGGAGAAAACACCACACCTACTCTTTCAGACTTATAAAGAAACGCGTTTATGAGTAAGTACATGATGTGTTCTGATGGAGATGGACACCAACAAGACATCCTGACATAACTCCAGATCCAAACAACACTGTACAGAACTAAGACTATACTGTTCAGGCTACAGATGGAGCCTAGCTATGGCAGTTGAGGGGCAGAGGGAGTGTATAGATTGGGATTATGGGAGAGCATTGGGAAAAGGCTCTTCAGTGTGTTTTCTATTCAACCTAAGTCCTCTAAGACCTCCTCATCACTTCTGAGAGCAGCAAGCTGAGATCTGATCTAATGCCGAGTGCCACATGTGTGTATTTGTGTGTGTGTGTGCGTGTGTGTGTGTATGTGAGAGACACAACACTTTGATGAGAGCCTTTTGCGATTTGCGTGTGTATGTGTGTGTAATGAACAAGTCCAGTGTGTGTGTGTGAGTATGAGCTTATGTTTAGGGGTAATGAAGGAGTCCAGGTTCTATATATTTCTGTTTCGTGTTCGTGCATTCTCCCTCATCCCTGAAGGGCTGTTTGGGGTATTCTGTGCAGGTTTTGCTCACGGGGGGAGGTGGGTTCTCGGGGTCTTGCATTCAGATGTAATTAGCCCAGACAATGGCCTGGTTAAAGCTGGAATCCTCCAAGTCCCCTCTCCCTTTGATTGTGTGGGCCAGCTGTGGAGGAATGGCCATTATCTCCCTGCGTCCGGCAGCATAAAGAAGCCCCCCTGCCCCAGTTACCCCTACTAAGGGTTCCCACAGGGGGAGGGACATGGGTCGGTCACGCACTGGTCTGGAAAGTGAAAGCAGACAGAATACAGGCGAACACTGGTTCGCTTGCAAACATTCACTCTCATGAAAAGCTTCACCTGGCACTTGAACCATTCTCTTTTCAAACTAATGTGGGAGAGAGGGTGGCAGTATTTACACAAGAGCAGAAAAGTGGCTTTTCACATCTGGATTTCAGGAGCGCTGGCCAGGTTTTGGGGACACACTTGTGGAAGAATGTTTAAGCCAAAAAGAATATCTGAATTCCATGAGTAAAAAGCACTAGATACCTTTATTTTCTAAGTGTATACAAGGCGCATGTGTTTGTTTTTGTTGAGTCTGTGTGTGTTTCAATCATAAATATCTCAGAGAGAGTTCTGGCTGCGCACAGGGACACTTAGGCCCATTAGACTTGCCAAGAAATTGAATCTTTACAGCACTGGGGCCATATAATTACTGTTAATTTAACGCTCAGATTCTCCATCATTAACTCTCACTCTTGAATACAGAACGAAGGACAGCGAAACAGAGACACTATGTGTATGTTACCGCTGCCTGTGTTGACAGCATACCCAGGCCTTTGACTGAATTAACAGCGACCTCTTCGTCTTGTAAGAACAGGACTCGCATCGTTTATGCGTTATTAAGTCCTGTAATTGGGCAGCCAGTAGTTTGCATATTAGTCTATTAGGGTAATATGTTTTGCCTCTCTCAACACACGGCTTTCCAGAGCCCCTGGCGACACATTTGGTAATTCTCAGAATTACCCCCTAATCATAAACCAGTGTTCTTTCGATCTCTATAATTCAGTGTACGTCAGGTTAGCTTTATCAGATTCAAAGTGTTTATTGATTAACCTATCACTTCCTATGCAGATTTCTTTTTTTTTTTTTTTACAGTAGTCTTTAATTAAGACTATAAGGCAAATTTTATTGCATTTGTGTATAATTCTTACTTTCAGCTCACATATTTCACTGGTGCCCATAATGTTTCATGGCACGGCTGTTTGAAGGTGAAACTTGGATAGTTTTTGTCCTTTGTGGTTGCTTTAACCTCTTAATAGCTGTTATGTTTTACAGCTAGTGTCCCACTTTGCACCAATAAAATCACATCTCCTAAACACCAGTAGTTGCCAAAGTAGGTCCAGGGACCCCCCAGGGGTCTGGAAGGGTTTCAGGGGGGCTAAGAAAAATGAGAATTAGTTTAATTTCAATATTATTGCATTCATTTAGATATAGAACCACCACATCATCCAAAATGAGTGCTTTGATGAGGTTTTCTTATTGTCGGTGATGCTTTCTGACCATCAGTGCAAGGAGTGAAAAATCCTATTATCAGATGGGTTAACACATTTATGGTCCTGTTTTGATGAAAGCATTTTCCAGCTTTGGTAAAAACTGTAAAACCACTGGTTAAACAGTGCAGTAATTGAGTTAAGAATCTAAATTAATTCAACTGTAGTGTTGCATTTACTGAGGAAATATATGATTCAAATGAGGTTATTAATCAAAATGTCAATGATGACATGCACTTGTTTTCAGTAATCACCTTATTTAATCCTAGAATCCACTTAGTCTTTCCTGTAGTAAATGTTTTCTGTTTGTGGTCAGCTTTAAATTCCACACATTTCTGTTTAATTCATGTTGATGGACTTTTGATAAAAGTAATTAGTGTTAAGTACAGCTGAGACTATTAAACTGCCTCCTGTAGAATTATGCTTTAGAACTTTTCAGCTGTATTTCATAATCATAATTTAATGAAATGTAACATTTGATGCCATGAATGAATGAATTAAAAAAGCTATATTTTAAGAGGGCAACTAATGATTTATAATCTTACATTTCAGAAATTCTTAATTGAAAATCTTTAGTATCATCAGGTCGAAGTAAAAGTTAAACTATTTTTATGCTTTATTGAAGCATATTTTTTGTTTTTAAAACCTAAGGATACTTTCAAGCCATCACAGTTTTATTGAGCTGCGCTGTAATAAATCATTTTCTCCTCCAGATATTGAAATTCAAGTCTTACTTTGGCAGGTTTGAGAAAACCAAACCTCGCGTGGCAGTGTGAGTGCATCCATCTCAAAGTTTACCCAACAAGCAGGTGGAGGGGGGCAGCCCGGGTGCAGGGGAGGTTGAGGGATCCATTCTTGCAGCTTTCTCTCTTTGCCCTCGAGCTGCCCTCTCCGCTCGCCCCCATTATTTGTCCCGACGGCCGAGCGCGCGGCCCCAATGAGCCCTTTGGAACGGAACGAAAAGAAGGAGCGAATTGCAGCTGTGACGTGGGCGTTGTTGTTCCATTCAACGCGTTCGCCATGGCAACGGGGCAGAGGCCCTGGAAGCACGCAGCCCCTCTCTCTGGACAGCGTCCTGAGGGCAGAGAGGCAGCTGGAAGTTTCTCCTGTGATCACTGCTCTTGGTTTCATGTCCCCAAATCCCCAAATATAGTACCTCAAAATCCTGTGAATAACGTTAAAGTCTGCGTTCACTTTTGCGTGTCCCGAGTGGGTGTGTGTTGGGCTCCTGGAGGTGCGTTCTGGAGCTCATTAATGCGCTCACTGTATCAGTTAATGTGCAATTTATATCGCTCTGGTACAACTTTTACGCACCATTTTGACGCACGAATCAGTAAATGCTGACCCACTGACCTAGAGCAGATCAAGGTTAATAGTGTTTACAAAATAAAGTTACTTTTTTCCTCTCAGAAGAGCTTGTAGAGTCTATTCTGTGTTTACAGTCGGCAGCCCGATTTCTCCCTCCACTTTGTACTCTAGCATGCGGCAGGACTGCTAGTATTGTTGGGCAGAGTGATTGGGGTTTCTGTACAATCTCCCGTGACCAATGAGCGGGGTGCTGTCAGGGGTAACCACATCTGTCAACCGTTCTTGGCCAATAAAGAGAGGAGCGAGGCGGACCACAGGTGCGCGCCTCTGCGTCCCCTTGGCACAGCGCCCGGGAGATGCTGGAGAGAGACGCCTAGCTGCCCCGTGGCGCAAAAGAGTTACTGTCAAAGGCAGCCTCCTTTTAACTCCAGCTATCACTCTGGCTCCGATAGTTATGGCGACCGCAACGTCCAACCACTACAGCGTCCTCACCACCCCCAGCAGCGCGCCGCCGCCGCACTCGGAGTCCGGGAGCATGCAGCAGGCGGCAGCGTACAGGGACGCGCACACCCTGCTCCAGAACGACTACAGCACGTTACCGGGCGGTGGACATCCGCTCAGCCACGCGCACCAGTGGATAACGGCTCTGTCTCACAGTGACAGTGGGGCGCCCTGGCCATCCAGTCCCCTCGGAGAACAAGACGTGAAGCCCGTTCTACACGACAGTGACCGAGAGGAGCTGCAGAACTCTACCAGTCTGCAGCAGCAACAGCAGCAGCAACAGCAGCAACAGCGACACCCTCACCTAGCGCACCAGCAGGCGCATCACGACGCCAGAGCATGGCGAACCACCACAGCTACCACGCACATCCCCGGCATGGCGACGTCTGAGGGACAGAGCCTGGTGTATTCGCAGTCCGGCTTCGGTCTGATGCCGGGTGGAGAGCAAGGGGGGATGCACCACCACCCCCTGCGGGATGAGGATCACCACAGCCACAGCCCGCACCTCAGTGAACATGGAGGCGGCCCTGGGGCCCACCAGCAGTCTCTTTCACACCATCACCAGCACGGGGGCCACCAGGACCAGTCGGATGAGGACACACCGACCTCGGACGAGTTGGAGCAGTTCGCCAAGCAGTTCAAACAGAGGCGTATCAAGCTGGGCTTCACCCAGGCGGATGTGGGTCTGGCTCTTGGGACCCTGTATGGAAACGTGTTTTCCCAGACCACCATTTGCAGGTTCGAGGCGCTTCAACTCAGCTTCAAAAACATGTGTAAACTCAAGCCCTTGTTGAACAAGTGGCTGGAGGAGGCGGACTCCACCTCGGGGAGCCCCACTAGCCTGGATAAAATCGCGGCACAGGGAAGGAAAAGGAAAAAGAGAACCTCCATTGAGGTTGGTGTTAAAGGGGCTCTGGAGAGCCATTTTCTCAAATGTCCGAAACCAGGAGCAGCGGAGATCAACTCCCTAGCGGACAGCTTGCAGCTGGAGAAGGAGGTGGTGAGAGTTTGGTTTTGTAACAGGCGGCAGAAGGAGAAGAGGATGACACCCGCTGGGGGACAAATACCAGGAGAGGACATGTACGGGGACACCCCTCCTCATCACGGAGGACAAACTCCTGTGCAGTGACCCAGTGTAGTCCGTCATTCTGAGCAGAACACAGACCCTTAAGGAGGTCGAATGCCTCCTTATTTGTTTGATTCTCTGTGCTGGACCGCTCCGAACTGGACCTTTGCCAGTTTAAATATTGGACCCCTAGACACACACAGTGGGAATATAGTGGCACTCAAGCACTAAAAATACGCATAGCAGAGAGCTGTATGGAGAGGTTTCATGCCGCGGAACTGGCAACATATTGGGATATGGCCGATGTGCGCGAACCAAAAAAAGAAAAAAAGGCGAAACGAAATGCTTTTTATCCCTACTACCAAGGCGCCAATGTGTCATTATGTAATGTGTCATTAAAGAAAGGCAGAGTGGGATGTGGACACGAGGTGTCTGCAGGGGAAAATATAAAACAAGCTTCGGGCATGATAAGTCGCAGTCAGTGTGGGTAAATAAACGCCATCTTTCCATCATAACAAAAGCAACAGGGGTTCTGTGCAGCTTGTGGCAAGAGAGGGCTGAAATGGCAGACAACTGCTGTATAATGTTAAAAATACAAACCAATACCAGCCTATTATCATTATGATTATTATGATTATGATTATTATTATTATTATTATTATTATTATTATTATTATTTTACATGTTAATATTAATTCAAATTCAGGTAGTTGTTTAATTTATATAATAAAATGTTCCCTTGTTTTATTAACGTAATTTTAAAATTCTCACAATTAGAATAACCTGCAATTAATCTACAAGTACTTCCTAAAACATAATAATATTAATATTATTATTAATAATAATAATAATAATAATAATAATAATAATAATAATAATAATAATAATAATAATAATAATAATAATGCTGTTAAAATGAAGACTGAGTATTGGTTGACTTTAATGCTTTTCTTTCTGTGCAGACATTTCTGTGCGCCTGTTTACAGTGTGTTTTGCTGTTCGTTATTTCTGTACTTTTCCAAATGCTGTGACAAGAAAGACCGAGACTGTCCGGCTGGAACACTCAAAGCAATCCAGCTCATTTTGCCTTCCTTTCCTAAGAAAAAAAAATCCAACAAAAAAACAAAACAAAAAAAAAAAACCCCACAAAAAACAAACTGAATATATCCTGGTACCAGCTCTGGCCGCACAGGCTACTACTGTATGATTCACTTATCTCTGAGAAGACTATTTGTGGGATGTATTTCCATTCGTTTTTGTATGGCTTCGTTTGTTTGTTTGTATGTTCGTTTGTTCAGTTTTCTCTGTCAGTCTGTGCCAAAGCACAAACACAGACACGTGTTCTTGTGCCACTTAAATCCTGTGATAAATAACTTGATCTGAAAGTGGAAGGTTTTGTGGGTAAATCCACTAATGGTTGGAGTTTTAATTCTCTGACTCAATTCAGTAGAAATTACAGATATTAAAAAAACCTCAAATGCAACTGGAGGATGTGGATGATATAATGGAATATTTAACTAGGCCCATAAGACGAATTTAAGGCGACTTCCATGGCACGTTTAGCTTTTGAGTAACTTTGTGAATGCATTAGGCCAAGTTAACAATGTCAAAACAATGTGTACGTGCAAATAGACCATCAAAAGTCCTGTTTTTAATTTTTTTTAATCACCAAGTAATAAGCAAAGCAATATTTTAACCAGCGTTTTGTAATTACATTTGCTTTGCTTAAACTATTTAATAATAATTTGCACTTAATTTAAATGGGCCCAGTATTTCTATTTTAATTAAAAAGAAGCCTACAGTAATTCTGTGACGACGTGAGAAGTAACTTTCATCAAATCCTTCATTTGCATTTGAGTTTTTTTTTATTTTATTTTATTTTTTTATTTTATTTTTTATTTTTTTGTTTTTTGAGAGAGAGAGAGAGAGGGGGGATAAATAAAAAACCAAAACAAAATAGCATCGACCTGAAATCTGTGATCATACGAAGAGGAAAAGAAATCAATGATTGCACAATTTCTATATGCTTTTTGTCATTAAATCGTATTTGTTTTCTACATCACTGTAGTCTTTGCACGTTTGTTGAAGCGGCAGGAAAAGTCGCGAGCCTTTAGTGCGCTGTCTTGCATTATAATTATGGATTTTATCAATTCGTCTCGGTTGCTTTAATTGTCCTTCAGCTATTTCGGAGAAGTGTTTGCCATCGCTGATGTGTACTGATACTGTTCTGTGGAGAGATACCCGTGAAGATGCTCAGACAGCATTAAAACACACTGAGGAACACATTTTCATCAGGCCTTATAAGGAAAAACTAAATTAAAATTAAAATAATATATTTGTTTGCACACATTCTGTTGATTTTCAGGCCTGTGAACGTAATAAGTTAACTAGAGGATACACTTTGGGCCTAAATACCTTCATGGGACATAAGGTGATGCAATATAAATGTTATTTTACCATTTGGCTTTCTGCCTTATTATACATTATAAAATATATACGCATAATAAACCTATAAACATGCATTGCAGCCTATCCACTGCTTTAATCTTTAAGGAAATAATTCCAATAACTGTAGGCATGTAACATGTGTGGCTTCATACACATATTACAATTAAGACAAAAAAAAAAATTAAAAAGCTGAAAAATCCAAATAATATTTGTTTAATTAATCCAAAAGTGAAAATCCTGTTCACACTGTGTATTATAAGAAACAGCAGAACACCTCATACATTACTCCTGTATCAGTAACATTATGTAATAGCCTTTTGAATCATATATCTTCTGCTAACTTATCTGTCTTTTTCTTTAGCCCAGCTCATTTTTCACACCTCATGTCTAATATTTTTTTATTAGATGCTTGGGCTGATCAATGGCAAAATCAGCAACAGTCTGCTAATGCCACCTAGTGGATGATATGAGACCAAAAGGGGACCTTTGAGAGCAGGACAGAAACACTAAATGATGATGTAATGTACATTTTTAGACTCTTTCCTTATTTAAACCTAACAGAATTTTTAAATATATGTATATCACAGAATAGCACATGTCACTTGAAAATTCCAAATGTTTCCTGCATGATCATAATTAACAGCAGGACAGAGTTTAGTTTGATACGATGCTCATTTTGATTTATTTCATTGATATAAGTGGAAATCATGAATTAAAATTAGCAGAAAATTGCGTCAAACAGACTTATTAGGGTTAGTGGGTGCAAAACCAAAATGAATGAAGAACTATTAATCAGATCCATTGACATAAGAGTATTAAATAACCTGTTTTTGTGTTTGTAATCCATTTTCAGTCCAGTAAATGGCAGGCTTTCATTTTCCTCTCACTGCGTCCTGTTTAACAACAGTTTTATTTCATAGTCTGGGCTAGACTATTAATATTCAGCCTTTTATGTTGAAATGTGAGCCAGAGTGTGCAATTTAAGGGCAAAAAGAGAGTGAAAAAACCATGAATATTTGTGGGTTTGCGCGTGTGTGTGTGTGTGTGTGTCTGTGAGTGTGAGCCAAGTCTTAACCCAGCTCTCTGGAGGACCCTGTTGCCTGGATTCTGTCCTATCAGCAGGCGACCATCTGCCCTCCTCCCGGCCCTCACGCTCCTACAGGCATCCTCTGCATTATTCATATTTTTACACACATAAACACACAATGTGGCACGCTCGCACCTCTCTGCACACAAAACCCCAGCAGCTCACACACCGTGCCTAACAAACACACACGCACACACAGCTGCTATCTTTGACACTGTACGCCATCTCTGAGTCACCAGAGATGGTTACACTCTGGTGTCATTGTCAGTTCTGAATTGTCTCCTCTGTTTTGTGCCGAAGGGGGACTCCGAGGTATTGTGCAAAATAGTTGAAAAAAAAAAAAAAAAAAAAACGTGACGAACCGATGTCATCAAATAGTATTCATCTTTCCTTTTAATGCACTTTACTCACCTAAAATCTCCCTCCCTGGAACCACTGCTTGCTTTCTGCCTCTCGTTCTCTGCTGTCCTTTTCTTCTCTGTTTCTCCAGAGCTTCAGCACAAGCACAAAGAAAAGGGCAGAGAGCTAATCCTTCTGCATTGTTGGGTGGGCTTAGTATTGTCATATGGTAGCAAGCACAGAGGGAGGGGGATTATGAGACAGATATATGCCAGAGCATACCAACCTCTAAGTGTTGATTCAGAAGTGCTGAAATTTGGCCCAAAGACATGGTTCACCTTTTCGTCATTATTTTTCACTTTGACACAACTGACACCAAACAAGAGGAAAATATCACAGCTATATTTAATGAAATATCATGAGTAATCCATTGTCATACAGCTTTTAAGTCTAGGTATAATACATTCATAAGATTTTTTCTTTTTTTTTTTACTTTTTTTTTTTTTTTACTTTACAGAGCATTTATCGTTTAGATCACATTATCTATTTATTTATTTATTGGCTCTTATATACACTTTGATGAGATTCCACAAGTGTTTCAGCACACACAACACCAACAGACAATGCAATATGGCTTCTACGGTCTACAAGCAGAAATCTCCATGGTAGAAAGGACGCATGACAGGGCTGAACCCCGACCCCTGGCCTTTAACAGCAGAGGAGAGGAGACGGATGGAGTTGCCCACAGACACAAATGACTTTTGCAATTTTTCTAGAAATGGGTGAATTTACCAGAGGGAGTGAGGACGCTGAGCAGCGGGATGACTGACCTCACCCTGCTGATATGAGACACTTTGGTATTTTTCCTCAGTGTTTTGTGTTTCTTATGGTTTCAGCTGAACATGAAGCTCTAAGAGTCTAAGAGTAACTGTCTTGAGTGTTTTGAGAAAGGCAAAATTTGCAGCAGATGAGGGACTTGATGAAACTAGCGTTATGATTTTTAACACTTATCAAATGGCATCTCAAACATGGACATACATGCATGAATGAAGTGAAAATCTGTCAACAGAAACCATAGAATCCACAGTATTGCACTACACACACAATAATACACTTCATTTCTCAGCTGTAGACCAAAAAAACATGTAAACACAAGAAGTAATAGTGCAAAATAAATAAATAATCGTGGTATTATTTCCTAGATTCAAACACTTCCACGATCTAAACCAACAAATACAAACAACATCCTAAATAAATAAATAAATAAATATGACATATAAAACATAAGTCATATGCTGGCACTGGTATAAAGTAAACTGCTTAAGTGTCAGTTTCTATGAATCTGACAAATGATAAGAGAAGGCAAGAACATGCAGGCAAGGGGTTTAAGACACAATGAAATTACAGCTTCAGGCCAGATTATTGTCTGGAAATTCAACTGCAGCACACACACATAAAGATATTTAATATGACTTTGTGTCTTTCCTAAAGGCTTGGTTCAGGCTTTGATTTGTTGCCAAACGCACTGATGTTTTTGACAGAGAAAACAACAATAAACCATCCACAGTAGTGAAAGTATTTCCACCGTGAATAAATTATTCTGGAGCCATTTTCATTAACAGCATCATGGTCCTATTTTAATCCTCAAAGACCTAAACAGCCACTGGTCTATTGATGTAAAATGTTTAACGACTTTTGAGCCATTAATCTTATCAATACGTTCACATATAATTCAGGTAAAAATCCAGCTTCTCAGCTTTTCAGTGGCATCACATGTGTCTTTTTTTGTACGTTCGGAGACTGAAGTGAACGTAGCAAAGTGTAGTTTAATACATGACAGTGGTTGGAGATGCTTGTTTATTGTTAAGGTTATGACATGTTTTGCTGAAACCGTCACTTTTTCATCACTTTGCTCTGCTCTGATATAATAACACATCTGAATGTACTCTGAACTTTTATGAACATCTACATGGTACGTAAAGCAAGTATAAGAAAATATGTGATTTTCACAGAAAAATGCGGAGGATTATATGACAAATATTGATAAATCACTTAGGAAGGCTACTTGTAGGGGAAAAAAATCATTTGCAAGATGCCAGAAAATTCTTCTAGGCTTTTAAGGGTTAACAATGACATAATTAATAACTTACAACCCAGATTTTGCATGACATCCGATTGTTATTCTTATTTGACAATATAATGCTACATGCTATTGCTACATACTCTACATTTGTCCGTATTTATAAAGCATTGTGTTAAATCTCTGATGAATCTAACATGATTCCCTTTTATTCCTGTCATGATTTATTAATATGATTATCGCTAACACCTCTAATTGACATCCCTTTTCTGCAAAATGACACCAAATCATGACAGCATGTGAGTGTGTGTCTGTTAGAGAGAGAAAATGCAGCAGTGAATTCTAACCAGTGTGCGTTCCTTCTTCTACAGAGGATGACTCATCCATGCACATCGTAGACAGAAGCATATACCCCTTGCTTGCATCCATAGAAGTGGCCTCAACACACAATAATAGTGGTATGTGCATTTGCTGAATGACAAACACACATATGAAACCCACACTTTACCATCACACATTCCGAGTAACACACAGCCTACCAGAAAATGGGGGAAAAAATGAACAGAATGGACCTGTTTTTGCTTTCTTATTGCTTTACATAATGCTTTCTGAGAAAACCATCATTTTTGAACAAGTCGGGTGATTATTGATGAGAAAAAAACTCAACTGCTGAAACTTCAAAAGCAACGTATACACTTCTTTTTTGTGATTGATTGGCTACATCTGTGTGTGTTTGATTCGGCCAGAGGCACTAACGAAATGAACTGCATTGAAACGTCAAAGTTAAGATGACTAAAAATGCTGATAAGATGTTATGCATGAAGTGTAAAGGGAGATTTTCATTGGCACGTACCAGCCATGCACTTTCTTACTGACTCTATCTATGTAATCTATTTCTACATGATTGTTTCACTCGCTTTCAATGGTTGAATGCACATGTGAGATGATGTTTTTTTAAATTTATTTTTAACGAAAGCTAATTTTCTTAATTGAAACAGCAGCCACATATGATAAGCACATGGCAAAACGCAGAATGACTCAAACCGCAGCAGCTGACAATCAGTGTTGTCATATCCCAGCTCTAAATGCATTGTGGGAATAATTATTATTCTTATGTTTTTGGCAAAAGAGACAGAAGCTACTTTAAAGATTGCATTGCTTTACTCTGCCCTAAATATGTCTACAAGGATGGGAGTTGTAAGTGTAATATCCCAATTGTGTGTCATACTGATCCTAGACCAGCAGAGTGTGTGGTCTGTTAATGTCTAGAAAACAGTTTGGTCATAACGTAACAAAAAAGGGATTTTATGTGACAAACACCTACAGTATTTACACCATGACAAAGGATGGTGACTCATATTTGCAGGCTATCTATACTATTTATATTTATCTATATTCAAACAGTCTATCTGAGAATCAGATATATTTACACTGAAATGAGTTCATTCACATAAATCCTGTACAGGTCCTCCGTGTCAGTGTCATATCAATACCAGGTGTTAAGGGTTCGGTTAATCAATACACACACAAGGCTGGATGGCGCTATGAGGGACACATGGGCCACGCACATATAGTTGCCATGGTTATGGCAACACGACGACAGTTAGGAGTTGCAACTGCAGACGATGTCAACCTCGTGGAGGAGTTTCTCAGCAGCGGCGTCATTTACTCCTGATTTTTCTATGTTTAGTTTTTACTTTTTTTCCCATTTTCCCTTCACTTGGACCTATCTGCTGCCTCACTGCTTTCCTCTCCTCTTGTGACTTTTCTCTTTTGCGTTACTCGACTTATTCCTCCACTGCAGCATGACTTAAACCTCTCCATGTTCAACCTCTCCTCTGACAGAGGTGATAAGACACCACAAATACGCCCCAATTATCTCCTGCTCTAAGAGGTAGGGGGTATGTATACCTGCAGAGTGCAGTTCCAACCTGTGGTGTGTGTATTTGTGTGTATCTAAGTTGTGTGTTTGTGTGTACGTGACTGCTTTGTCAACACTTGAGCTGGTCTATTTCAGAGCACTCTGTGTCCATGTCAGAGTCATACAGCGAGTGGCCCGTAGGGTCGCTGTCAGGTGACCGCAGTTCCTGCGGCGTGTGAGTGTGAGATGTGTGAGTGTGTGTATCGTCCTGGAAAGAGTCCGAGCGGGAGTAGAGGCCCAAATCAGGGAGTTTGGATGGCGAGTCGCTGCCATTGGATGTATCGGTGTAGCAGAAATCCTCCAGGTCCACGAACCACTCGGGCCAGAAACGCCGGCGGATCCGCTCACAGTACATGGCCAGGTTGATCAGCTCACCTGCAGGAGATGAACACGCAGATCAGAGAGTACACTCAGCTGACTCATATGACACGATACGATATAATGTCATACGATTCCATTTGATATGATACAATGCAATGCAATACAAAACAATAAAATACAATATGGTGCCATTCGTATGATACAATACAAAGTTATGGACGGATTTTGATGAAATTTTCAGGGTATGTCCACTCTGGGTCAAGGAAGAGATGATTAAATTTTGG
>JAQQZY010000017.1:15771939-15786608 GCA_030068375.1 Ostorhinchus rueppellii | reverse complement strand
GAGTGTGAGGACATGGGTTCTCTGCTTTTGGGTGGTCATGTGATAGTCAAATACGAACATGGGGACTCGTTCAGGGTAGTTCTGTGTGACACGTGGACAGATCCACCCCTGTCTACATCAACGTCACGGATCCAGGGGAACACAGAGTCCATGCTAAGACTGGCTGTACGAGTTGCTTTGGTTCCCGTTGGAGCTCTGGTCACTCTCACTGCAGAAATGCACAAAGACACAGAGAGGAGATATGAAGTAAATGCAGCACAGACACGCATTTACAAGCATAAGGCTCTACATGTATACTACAGGATGATGATGGAGAATACTGAAGTGGCTGAAATGCTGATCTTTGAAACTTTACCCATTTCTAAACACATTCCACTATACTGCCAATAAGACGACCTGTCATTATGCCCACTTGGCCCATTTACACTGAGGTAAATAATACTACCATAATGGTGCCCGGTGTTGTCATTTGCTGCTCGAGGATCAGAGGCATAAAAAAGGTCCAAAGATGTTGGTTCCAAAACAAAGACAATGTGGAAGTATCTTCAAGTTGTAATGCCTATTAACTCCTGAAAACCCAGACTCCCATACACTTATATCGAACTTCTCTAAAAAAAAAAAATAAAAAATATAGGACTATTAGGTTTTTCCAGGATTAATTTTAATCTCTTCAACTTTATGTGGGACCTCTAATAAGCAGTCTGACAGTCCATCTTTACATTTTGCCTCAGATGGTAAGATGCAAATAGAACCTTTTATGCTACCAATGTCAGACTGACAGTTCTCAACTGTGATTACCTCTGCTGCCGACATAAATATGGAACAAAATAGTATTACTAGTAATACTATTTTTTTAGTATTGTACAATAGTATTACTAATAATACTATTTTTGTCAAGCAAAACAAAAATAAATAAATAAATAAATAAATAAATAAATAAAGATGGAACAACAATGTCCCCACATTCCTGCCTGTAACTTTATACAGATTAGTGAGGTGGAACAGCATTCCCATGTTTAGCAGGTTGTAAAAGGACATATAGTCTCTTTGAATCTGAAAAACTACAGTCAGGAGATAAAACACCTGAAGAAAATCTGCAAAAAAAAAGAAGTGCAACTGCATTTATTAAAAACATTATCCATTAAAATCTTTTTTGTTTTTTTAAATATTCTGAAGGTTGTACAGCATAACAGCAACTAGTCAACGACATTCAATCAGGTTTTCTTTTTCAATAGATCACATGAGATGTATTGGAATTCCAGATTCATTACATTAAGGGAAACCAGTATTTTCTGCTGGATGACTGCTGCGAAACTAGAACTGGTAATATCACGTGGAGTTAGATTCAGCATAACATCAAAGAAAGGCGACTTAAGGATGCAAACATCTGGTTTAATGTATTCAGGGTGCTAGCTCCTCATCCAAATAAAAATTAGACCATTTCAAAACTGCTATTTTTTCCCCACAACACTATGGACTTTTTACTCGCATGCCTGCATTTTTGGTTAAGATTGTACCTGTTGTGTGTGGTTGAAAATTAATTTTTAATAAATGTATGAATGAATGTATAATTTGGAGTAAGTTGTGTTTTACTGGCAGAAACGTTTTCATAACGTGAAAAATCACAAAAGTGGATATCACACAAACAAGTTTCACTAGAGTCATTCCAGTAAAGACTGGTTTGTTAAATCATGTCAAGTTTGTATATGCTTTTGTGCATTTCTAATTTTATAAAGGTTATGTGCCTTTGAACATACTCTAAAATTCAACTAGGAGATAAACTTTTTCCATACTTAAAGACTTTCAGATTAAATTCCAGACTTTTCAAGGTCTGGAAAACAGCGTGTTAAAATGTCATACTTTTTAAGACTTTCAAGATGTGCACTAGCACCTTATGTATTGGTTGAATGTATTTTTCCTTACTGGAGGAGGAAAGAGCAGGACACTTATTAAAAACATATTTGTATAGGCTATTAGCCACTGAAATGACATACAGAAAAACAGTCAGGTTTACCTGTTAGGAGGAGGTTTGGGCTTCGGCATCTTGTTTAACACTGCAGCTATCTCCTTCCGATCATCAAAATTTTTCCACTGGTCGTAGAGCTTCAGAATTACACGGATAATTTCTAGGATCTTGACAGAAAACACACATACACAAGAGTGAGTTACAGTTACTGAGTTACAGTTTAAAAAAAACAAAATTGTACCATATGTATAGTGTCAAGATGTAGAAGTTTGAATCCAAATGTCTGAGACCAACCATACACGCTTGCTTTCATTCATATTTACCAAAAACTGATAAAATATTTTGTTAATACAATGTCTGAGATACCAAACTTACTTTGTCCATATCTACAGAGAGCTCTGCAAACCACTGCCTGGCATCTTTCTGCTGCACCACACAGGCGACATGCAGACAGGCTGTGGGGAGCAAGGATGATCAAGTTACATCTAATAAAAGTACTTTAAAAGTCAGTAACTACATTATAAAGCAGCAACAAGACATGCAATGGACTAATATTACCTAGAGCAATCATGAAGGGAGGATAGAGCAGACACAGATCCGTCCTGTAAGTGTCGTTCACTATTCGCCTGGTGGAGAAACATGACAGCATCAACTAAGAGTGGTGCCACCAAAATCAGTTAAATGCATCATGAAATAGATTTAAAACATCGTAACGGTCACATATTTTAATGCAGATTCATGAACACAGATACAATCATACCAGGCCAAGGGCAGCAGCATGTCCTCCTGTCCCATGTCCTGCACATACTGCAGCAGTGGTCTGTATGGGTGGTACACGATCAGGCAGCAATCCTGAAAAATGCATTTCATCAAAAACAATCCATTCCACCAACACCCTTTAACCTCATTAATAGCACAGATTGTACTCCTTACCATCAACTCTAGAAGGTAGAATTCACATTCTAATATCTGTGAAGAAACAGCAGTATGTACATCTTAGATGAGAAAACAGGGGGGTAGATTAAAAGCTCTCACATTTACTTTGACCAAATATTTTATATATATATATAAAAATAAAATGGACCATATTGAGGTTTAATGCTAAACATCTGTGTGTATGTTTTATTAGGTTTGAGTATTTCTACATATTGTTTTTTTAATCATTTGATTTCCACAGTAGAGATGGTCACTGGTAGTGAATAACATTTGTCAATCCTTAAATCACCACTGCCAGCCAACATAAATATAATTTACTTCAGTGCTTGTTTGACACGAAGTTGTGCTGTAAAGCATAACTACCAAGTGCAAATGACCTTTCATAAACCATCAGTGTCCCTGATGGTCCTCCTGCCACTAACATTAACAATGTCTGCAGAGAGTGGACACAAGAAATTATGTTATGAGTCGCAGCACTGTGCAAACTCATTCTTGACTATGTGAGCCACTCCCTCCTTTTATCGCTCCGCAGCGGCTCACTATAAATAATAGTTTACACCACTTTCTGGACAGGCAACGTGTCAGAACAGCCCCAGTGACGCCCTGGCATCTCTGTGGAGAAGCTGGATAAATAAAATTCTACTGCTGCACACCACTTAACACCACATTGATACATGCTGTGCAGAATAACTGTGTGTACGCTTCCATACGGGTCAAAGCCATCTCCCACAGCGACAGGATTTTTATCAGAGCTGTGTGAACATTAGCTGTGGAATTTCATGTATTACTAGACACTGACATAGCAACACTGTGATACAGTGTAAGGAGTCCTGGCATGTTGTAATGCAGCACAAGAGTGCATAAATAACTCCGCAAGAGCAGAGGGAAAACAGTTATGAGTATTCATTACTAATCCACTCACATGATTCATTCTGTAAGGGAACTCCTTTGGAAAGGCGTAGGAAAACCTTGTTTTCACTGTTTGACACAAAATACATTGACTGATTATTACACCATATACACTAATAGCAAAACAAAATAGAACAGGTTTTTTATTTAGCACCGAGAAAAACCTAACAATGGAAAACATGTAACCAAATGTGGTCACTTACACACAGATGTTGCTGCAGAAATCAGCCTAGTATTTGATACAACTCCAAATTCCTGGAAAGGACATAAATGCGTAAGGTCAGACAAAATCAAAACAGCAAAACTAAGGACAGAATATGAAACTGATCAATGTGCAAAACATTAGCACTGTAACACACGTGACACAACAAAAAGATCCATACCTCAACTTTAGAAGCCAGGAAAACACAGGTAGGAGCCATAAGAACTGGATCTATACTTTTCAAGGAATACCTGAAAACAGAAAAGAATTTATGAGCCTTACTGCTGGAACAAATATTTTGTAATCAGCTATTTTAGAGTCTTGTCAGAGGTGTCCTGATATTTTCCTGTTATGCCAAGTCAACCATCTCCAAGTAGAGACACAGAGATGCATATCATGACATTGGAATCATCTAAATAGTGAGTGGAAACTAAACACAAATACTGCTTCAAAAACGCCGGAGAGCCCTGTATTGATATTTGTTCTTATCTAGATTAGAAATACAGATATAGGATCAATACAGACTTTAAAAACTACACTTCACTTTGCCTGCGGTTTACCTGGCATAGAAGCGCTTAAAGTACACAGTTGCAGTCGCAATGACCTGCTGCCGCAGTTTTAGATGTTCCCCCAAAGCCTGGATGACTGAAACAGAGAAAGACACAAATACAACATGTTACAGGATAAATATACCGAGTTGATACAATATATTAAGATGAGTACATTGAAATAAGACAGAAAATGTTCCATTGTTTATGAGTAGATGTAACATATTTAATGAGGGCAAAGCCCAGGAACAAAACAAAACAATCACATACCATTGGCAAAGAAAATCTGCAGCTTCCAGTACTCCTCTTCTGTCAGAAACTTCAGGTCCTTCTGACGCTCTTTCATTAGATCCTGCTTATCCAGAACCCACTGCAGACTGTAAAGAACCAAGATGAATAGAATGTTATTTGGAATATTAGACATTTCTGCTTGTCAAACTGAATTCACCTCAGGCTAGCGAGTAGCATCAGTAATCACCCAAACACGGCCAGTTAGCCATTGAATCTGACTGCTACCGTGAAGCAGGAAAAAACACAAAGGAGGGATAAAACTGATGAGCTTTTATCAATGTTACGTTAACGTTCAATCCGTTTTATTCTAATGGATATTCTCTGTTTTAGCAACAGTTTACCGGAGATTGCTAGCACTTCGTTACGATGCCGCCGCACAAACACAGCTAACGTTAGGCCTTATAACAAAGACGAGGATTGACAAAATAAAGACGTAACAAGTCCAAATATTCACTAAAACTTACTAATGAGAACTTTGCCAGAAGTTTCCCGCCATGTCGTAGAAGCTGAGGTAGAGAAGTACACTTTAAATTGATTTTATTTCCTACAAAGAAGTGGGTACGAAAGGCAAAGTAGTTTTCGAAGCAGACACTGGGGTAACACGAAAAGTCTTCCGGAGAGCACTGTGAAGGAGTTAAATAGTTCCGGGGATGTTTAAATTATTGTTCCGCTTCAAAAATAGTCTTCTTAGATGACAGAACAGCAGTTTTTCCATTACATTCATAATCGTAGTTGATTTTTGAGATCGAATCATAAACTTTATTCTGGATCAAACTATAGTAATTGTTTGGATTTGATAAATGACCCCTGTCAATGAAATAAAACTAACTTAAAAAATTTAAGAGATAAAATGAGTGAGAAATGTACTATTACTAATGCATATTGGGTACAACTGTCTTTAAATCTTGGCAAGGTAATAAGGTAGTGTAAGAGAGAAAGT
The DNA here is from genome assembly GCA_030068375.1 of Ostorhinchus rueppellii. NCBI lineage: Eukaryota > Metazoa > Chordata > Actinopteri > Kurtiformes > Apogonidae > Ostorhinchus > Ostorhinchus rueppellii. The sequence continues at coordinate 15,780,816 of JAQQZY010000017.1, read as the reverse complement.
AGTGTTTAAAATGAAGATTATTCCAGCATTCTCATTTAATCACTGTTTTCTTGGCGTAACCTTGATAGATGTTTGCAGGGAATCTCACCCCTGGGTTGGGTGGGTTCAACATTCCTCTGTAGTATTGAGGGAAGGGCTGAGGATATAAAGACCCCACCACAGGCTTAAGGTGTGAGTAAACAGATTCCAGCTTCCAGTTGAACTTGAAGTAGCAGTGAAAGGAAAGTCAAGATGAGCCGCAGTCCTGAGAGGATGTCGTCATACCGCCGCCACTTTGAGGGGACCATGGCCGGACCCTCTGTGTATCAGCTCCGGATGTCCAGTCCATCTCCCACCCGCAGGGACATTAGGCATCGGTCAGCCAGCCTCACAAGAAGTGGTGGGATGGTTGGGCGAAGGGCTACCTCCACTAAGGCTCGCATGACCAGGTAGATCATCTTTCACATTTATAATCTGAAGTTATTACTCTTATTTTTTATTATTTGAAATCAACTACATCCTTGTATTTTAATATGTTTTAAAACAGAAAAAAGACACAAAAAGGGTAAATGAATCTACTGTACTATCCTCTTTGGTCCTGTCTTCAGCAGTGTGAGTATGGGAGCCCTGTGCTTTGGTATGTCCATGGGACTGGGGCCCAAACTGGACCTGGATGCTGCTGCAGCAGAGAACCAGGCTTTTATGCTGACCCGGAAAAATGAAAGGCAGGAGATGGTAGCCCTAAATGACCGTCTGGCAGTGTACATTGAAAAGGTATGACAGGTCCATGACTCAAACACACAGAAACAGCAACAAATCTGCGCAATACCTGCACAATACAAGACCCCAAACTCTCACTAATTATTAAAGTATTCCTTGATCAAGCACAGTAAATAAATAGACTTACAAGAAATTGACCAACAAGTACTGACCCCCGTCTTTGCACTTCTATTTGTTATCATCCAAGTCTGTATCTACTGTGTTTTCTCTTTTAGGTGCGTAGCCTTGAGTCAAAAAATAAGGTGTTGGAGGCTGAGATTGATTCCCTGAAGGGTCGTAATGCTAGATCATCAGGTCTCAGGCAGCTGTATGAGTCTCAGCTCAAAGAACTCCTCAGGGACGCTGAGCAAATGAGAATCCAGAGGGTGAGATAGTCTGTATCATATTCCACTTCACATTTAGATCATTGCATGTTGTTGTAACTAGTTTACAGTCCCTTTGCAGGTAAAACACTGGTGCTGAATGATGGCTCATTGTGCCCCTGCTCTGTACAGGACTTGGCTTTGGCAGGGAAAGAGGCAATGTTGGGCCAGCTGGACGCACTGAAGGGTAAATACGATGCAGCCATGCTGGCCAGGAAGGAGACAGAGCTGGAGATTGAGGCTCTTCGTCCAGTAAGATGCACTGGAGCATTCAACCTTTACATCTTTTAACTATGTGTGAATGAAAACTTATACTGTAGTTGACACATAAGCATCCATATGTACGTGTCTGTTCCAGGATGTGGATAAAGCCACGTCAGCACGGATTGCTCTGGAGAAGCAGTTGGAAAACCTGGAGACTGAGCTGGCCTTCCTGCAGAGAGTTCACAAGGAGGTAAGATTTGTCCGATCTGTCAGTCTTCGGCGTACTAGATGTATGAGTCATCAGCCAATAGCTGGGATGCCTTTCATTTTATCATTAATGGTTTAATAGCTGGGTAATTGTTGCTGTGACAGGTTGGACTTAAGCTGAGAGTGTGATGATGAATAGGGTGAGTAAGACCAGGAATATGGCAATTATCAGCACAGTGCAAAGGCTGAGTAGGAAGCAGAAAGGAAAGGGGATGACCAGGACTGCACAGCTGTAGAGTGGAATTTCTTAAACAACATAAACGATATACTGTCAAAATAAATGTTTCATCTTCTCTCTATATGAAATAAATGCACACATTTTTACATCAGCCTCATAATTTCTTAGCTTTAATGTGTTTAACCCTAGAGCTCTATCGCTGGGTGATTTTCACCCAAGCAAATATATTTATGAGTTCCAATATGTTGCGTTTGTCTGAGTGTCCAGGAGTCTGTGCCTTCACCAGGGAAGTCTCACATGTCCCAGGAATGGGTGGACCAAAGACCAAGTTTGCAGTATCATTATTATTATTATTATTTATTTTGTTTTTTGTTTGTTTTTTTTTTAGGAATTTTTTGTTCTCAAATTCCTAATGTTTCAGTCATTTTGGAGCATTTTTTTTAGGCTCCTCCCATGACATTTATTTTCATTTTGTTAAACATGCCACAGTTGAAAATAAAAGAAAACCACTCTGATTTGATCTATTTTTATGACAAGTACTTTCTGTTGGGTATATTATATCAGGGAAAAATCACCCGGCGATAGTGATGGTGTTACTTTTTAAAGCCAAAGTGTTCTAGGGTTAATATGACTGAAACTTTAATGGGATACAGAGTACTTTGTTTAGAATTCTGCATGGTTCATTTCTCTTGTTTTTATTATTATTTCTGTTTATGATCACCTGAAAGGAAATCGAGGAGTTGATGCAGCAGATATATTCAGCTGTTTCCAGGGTGGACATGACCTTTGGCCTTCCAGACCTCTCCTCTGCCCTCAGACAGATTCAGTCCCAGTATGACAGCATCGCAGCCAAAAACCTACAAGTAAAATTCAAGCACGACGGCTCATTACTGTTAATAATTCACCTCATAGTGTACGACAAGAAACATGTGACTTATGAAAACTGTACTCCCCCAGGAGATGGATACATGGTATAGAACAAAGTTCCAGGACTTGACCAGCGCCTCCACCAAACATGTTCAAAGTGTTCGAGGTGTGAGAGAAGAAATCGCAGGCTACAAGAAGGATGTAAGTCGGATTTTCTGTGCACGTTTATGGTCGGTGTTATGATTTTAATGTTTAAAAAGCTGTGTGTATATGTGTACTCTATGTAGATCCTCAACAAAGAGCGTGAACTAGAGACACTGAAGACAAGGAATGAGTTTTTGGAGGCTCAGATCCGCGATGCAGGGCAGAAGTACAAGAAGAAGGAAGAAGAACTGCAGGCGAGTGAAATGACTCAATGTGGAGTTGTAAATATTTATATTAACTCAAGCTGGTCTGTTTTGGAATTGGTAAAAATATGGCCAAATGTTTGAAGTCCCGTGGTCATTTGATGATGTATGTAAAAGTGCAGTACAGCATGGAAATGTATTGATTTTGTTAAGAAAATCTATACCAGGGGTGTCAAACATGTGGCCCGGGGGCCAAATCCGGCCCACAAAAGGGTCCAGTCGGGGCCTTGGGATGACTTTGTGAAATGCTAAAATTAAACTAAGATATTAACAACCATTTTAGTTCAGGGGCCACATACAGACCAATTCAATTTTAAGTGGGTCAAATGGGTAAAATACTACCATAATATCCAAAAAATACTCATGACTCTATAAACATTTTCATGTATTTACACTAAAACAAAGTATAATTTTGCAAAACATGTGATTAATCTGAAGAAATATGAACAACCTGAAATGTTTTAAGAGAAGTGCAATCTTAACAATATTATTATCTGTTATTGAATGTTTTGTGAATTTGTAGATCCACTGTGATCTGTAAGTTATAACGTCCCTGTGTAAATGATAAAGTGAACCATAACATAATTAGAATTACACGTATTTTTTCTGTTTGTCCATGTTATTCAAGTTGTTTTGAAACCTTTTTTTTTAAGATGGAAATATTTTCAGACCTTAATTTTACTTTTTTGACACTAAAACATGGAGAAAAGTTTGGAGTTGACATTATTTCTATATTATTATGTTACTATTTCACTGGTCCGCCCCACTTCAGATCAAATTTGGCTGAATGTGGCCCCTGACCGAAAATGAGCTTGACACCCCTGATCTATACAGTAAGCAAAAACAGTAAAGCAGCGTACATTATACCTATTTTATATATATAAATACGTAAGAAGTTAGTTTCTTGACATACATGTCTTGCGCATAAATAGAACTACCTTCATATACAAAGCAGATATGTATATATGTGATTACAACATTGCAAATACTTCCTCATAACGGTATTTGGTGATATTCTGTCATGACAGGAACGTATAGACTCAATTAATCTGGACATGAAGGTGACTAAGGAGAAGATTGCTCTGTTGCTGCGGGAGTACCAGGATCTGTTGAATGTGAAGATGGCTCTGGAGATTGAAATCACCACCTATAGGTGAATAATTGATCAGGTTTGGTTAAAGTGGTCCTCAAGGGCCGGTATCCTGCATGTTTCAGATGTTTCCTTCTTCCAACACACCTGATTTAAATGATAAGCCTATCATCCAGCTCTGCAGAAGCTTGATAATGACCATCAGGTGTGCTGGAAGAAGGAAACATCTAAAACATGCAGGATATCGGCCCTCAAGGACCAGGATTGGATACCCCTGATCTATAGTATATCTGCAATTTTACATTAAACAATGGCTGTAATTCATCGGCTTTGAATACATACAGAAACGATTTTTAATACACAGGTATTGCGTTGAAATGTTCATCAGTTTTTATGTCCATTGATCCACCAATTTGATTTTTGACTTAGTTAAAAGAGTGCAAGTAATTTTATTTAGTCTCAAGGAAATGGCTACTTCTATTAGAGTGAATTTACAGAAGCTGAAAATAGAAAAATGAAAGACTGCTTAACACAAACCCCTGGTTAATAAAGATCCTATATTGTGCCAGGCCATTTTCTTATGCAGTTCTGTTTTAGCTTTTCATTTTTTCTTCAGGTTTAGTCATGGTTTTCATTAATGGTAATAAATATAATCCTGTACTTTCTTGATTCTTGGCAGGAAACTGATTGAGGGCGAAGACAGTCGTCTGAGTACCATGGTCCACAACCTGTCTCTGATTGGAGGCCTGCCTCTGACCTCCAGTGTGAGTCTGCAATCAGCCTCAGCGGCTCCTGCAGCGACTCCAGAGCGAGATGATGGCCCTGGTGACAAGAAGAGCAGTGATGCTGAAAAACCAGCAACTGGCAGCCCTCGAAAGGTGGAGATGGCCTCATCAGACACCCAGACTGACCTCGGTGCAGATGAGCAAGCAACCGAGACATCCGAGAGGAAGACGGTTCTGATCAGGTAGAGCTGACTTTGCCAGAATTCCATCGAGCATCAACATAAGACAGTGAATAACCAGTTTTATTTCTACACTTGTCTCCCTTTTTTCCCAGAACAGTTAAGACCGATGAGGATACTTACGAAAGCAACACACAGGAGCGCACCATCACTATTTCTGGAGCAGCTGATGACAGTGATGAAGAATAGGCTGAACCCAAATCTAATGCTATTTGTTGCTTTAAAATGCCCCAAAGTAAAAAGTAAAAAAGATAGTCCACCTTGTGCACAAATGTGTGAGCAAGCTTCGGGACGTGAGACTTGAAATCAAGACAAAGCCTGCCCCAGCTCCTTCCCTTTGCTAATGCCTGCCCCTAACACTGTCAACCTCCATCTTTTAATCCTCCCGTGTGACAGGACCATGTGCTTGAAAACTGCATAATAAAGAGCAAGAAATAATATCTGTGGTTTTCATCATTATTTATTCAAACCAGAGCAGCCCTTCATACTTATATCCAAGAGAGTGCATTTGATACAACTGCTCATTAAAGGCAAGCAGATTAGTGTATAGGCATAGTTCAGTGAGACCCATCTTAAAAACATCTGAAATGTGCTTTATAAAAATTTTGAAAATAATTCATGTTTCCTTGATTGTAAATATATAATATCTTATTCAGATTACACAGAAAATCATGAATTTCGGACATAACGTATGATTGCATCTATTTGAGACTGAATGAGGTTGAATAAGACACGATAGCAGAGAAACCCTTTACCCTTCATTATCTCATGCATCTCTTCACATGTCAAAGGAATTAGATAAATAGAAAATGACAATAAAATACCTAGTGCAGTTACCGGTATAAAATAATATGGCACTTCACTAGATGAGACTGACACTTTCAGATGGAACGGCATAAAGAAGCACCAATTATAGAGGACGCAGGTCAGTATCCTGTGCTTTTGGTTTAGTGCAATGGTTTTGGTTCCTCCCCGACTCCACCTGCAAGACGATAAACTGCAAGGCTGACCTCATGTGCCAGGGCATCAGCACTCTCCTGGAACAAGAACACAATGCACAGAGCAAGAGTCTCAATGTAATCCGACTGATTTAGAAAAGAAGACGTTTTGCAAAAGATGATTTCTCACCTGAGTGTCTGCCTCTGCGTAAACTCTCACTATATCCTCAGTGCCAGAGGGTCTCACAAAGGACCGGGCCTGTCTGTACTTGTTTACGAGGCTGTCAACAGTGTCCTGCATTCCTGGTGGACTCACTGCACGTCTCTCTGCATCTGTTGTGTCTATTGCTCTGCGATCTGCAACCTACGGAACACAGACGTGCACAAACAAAGCTACAGCTGCACTCATATCACATACTGGATCAATGTGTGAGTGGTTTAGAGAAACACTACAATCCCCTTCAGTGCAGACAGATCAGAACAGCAATAAGAGTATCACAGATATTTTATCATACAATAAGACTTTTCTAGGTCATATTTTAGAGAAGGAAAGAATGTTAAAAGTTAGCCCTTGCTCACACATGATCCAGTCAGGAAATCAGTCATTTAGTCATTTAGTGTGATGTGCAGGTGAAATTAAACAAATGCATGTCCCACTATTAACAACTCAGTAAATAAATGCAACACTTACTTTATACGGTAGTTTTGTTTAAAGAAATATTAAAATACACTAAACAAATTTAATTTCAATCAGTGTGAACTTCTGCCTGATCTTCATGCTTTAGTAAATATAAAATGTAAATAAAACCTGTATTAATTTTTATGAAATATCAAGAAAATCAGAAGTTTTAATTAACTTTTGAATTAATTTGGTTATATCTAAATTCAGACGGCATAGTTTACATACAATCAAGTTGTAAGAATAATGTTTTTAAAATCTCATTTTGTTGCTTTAACTTTTATAAGTACCTCATGACTATATATCAGGAGTCACTAATGCTGGTCCTCGGGGGCTAGTATCCTGCAGGTTTTAGATGTTTCCTTCTTCCAGTACAACTGAGAGTCATTACCAGGCTTCTGCAGGGCTTAATGATGGGCTTGTCATTTGAATCAGGTATGCTGGACGAGGGATATGTCTAAAACATGCAGGATACCGGCCCTTGAGGACCAGGATTGGTGACTCCTGCTATGTACAGTTACATAAAAAAATATTAGAGCATCAAGAAGCCTCAAAAACAAAGGTTATACGATCAAGTACTCACTCATGTGACTAAAACAGACAAAAGAAAACATGGAATATCTAAAAGAACTGTTTTTGGCAGTACAATGCCATCGATATTGATGTATGTACGTATGTGTCATTAAAATGAACAAGAAATTGAAGAAAACAAGGGTGGTCTATTCATTTTTTACACAACTGTCTGACAAATTGTATGACATCATCATCAGTGAAACAATTTTGAAGACACATATTATCTAACATTATATTATTAAAAACCCTTGTTCACAATATGGCTAAAGTAGGTTCCAGTGATTAATGTTTGTCATATTTTTACATTAAGGTTCAACAAAACTGTTCACTCTGCGAGCCCCTTTCACATTCTGATACAGGAGATGCTATTTCATAGCATCTCCAGATAAAAGTGAATGAATAACCATTCCCTTCATGCCTGACGTTCAGAGATGTTAAATACAATACATGTTTATGTACCTTGACTTTGAGCTGCCTGTTGGGCAGGTCAGCATAGACGGCGTCCCACTGCTGGACACTCATGCCTTTAATGGCTAATATGGCTTCAATGAACAGCATGTCAGAGATAGCATCGCCCACAGTCTGTAACAAACAAAAAAATCAAAGGAACAACTATTTAATGTAATAATGAAGCCAGGGTGTCTATAGGTAAAACACTATGAAATGTAATGACTAAATCCAACAAAGTTCATAGTGTTAATGTTCAGTTTATTTAGATTCCTTCGATATCAGACACATGACCTGTTTAAAACATACCTGACATGGTTCGGCGGTAAACTTCCGTCTTCGTCAGAGGGGTCACAAGGTGGTGTGTGTTGTGTTTAAAACAACTGATGTTCACTGAGGCCGAGTCAACCTGACAAATTTGACAGACTCCGCCCCTTTTCGTCAGCTCGCCTCTAGAGGATGCAACTCCACGTGTGGGAGAGTAGGAAAGCCCCCTCGTCCCGGTTCATGACTGTGTGGGCTCACTTCCTGATTTCCACTGCCTCTATAATCCAACGTTTGTCTATTGTTTTCAGTGCAGATGACTTTGGCCTTTTCCCAGTCCATGATGCGGTTTTCTTGTTTGCAGTGGTTTGTGAGGCGATGAAAAGGGGCGGAGTCTACCTGTCACCGCCTCAGTGAAAATCAGTTGTTTTAAACACGTCACACACCACCTTGTGACACCTCTGAAACATGTCAGGTATGTTTTAACAGATTATGTGTCTGATGGAGAAGGAATCTAAATAAACTGTAATGATTGAAGGATTACAGTCACTATTTAATGTGATCCCTGACCCCATGACAAGAAGCAACTCAAGCAGTTAGAAACGACTGACGTGTTGTATAAAACATCAGAAAAATAATGCAATAAATGTCATTCTGTGTGAACAAACCTGTTAAATGCAAAGGTAGGTCACACTAAATACAACCCCTTTGGTTTGTAGAAGCTGGTTTTTCTCTGAAACTTTTCTTTTTTAATGCTGTATATACTTTCCATATATCCAGATTGTGTCTTAATAGAGTCTGATACAGTGCCTTGCAAAAGTATTCGGCCCCCTTGAACCTTGCAACCTTTCGCCACATTTCAGGCTTCAAACATAAAG
>JAQQZY010000017.1:15720069-15730487 GCA_030068375.1 Ostorhinchus rueppellii | reverse complement strand
ATGTGTGGAAATGATGTCTCATTCTCCCTGAACCATTCTGTCACATACCTGATGATCCTGATCAGTCCTGGCATTGTGAATCTGTTTGACATCAGACATGAGAGGACACTCACTGCAGTTAGAGTTCAATAACCTGTTCCAGCTGAAATATTTTTAACCACTGCAGTATTTACCCATGGAAGGATCTGAACTATTTGCTGAGTTAAATCCAGTGAATGTCTCCTGTGACCAAAACCAAAGGTGGTGCAGTGAAATATTGCATGTGTGATCTTTTGTTTTGTCCGGGCAGTGTATGTTCAGATGAGTTTTATTATAAATCTGCTGTGATTGATAGTTTTTTTTTCTTTTGCATGACAAAGCATAAATTCTGTACCGACCTCACCTGACAGTATATTATAATTCAGCTGGTCTGAGAGGACGCGAGACCTCTGCATCTACTCTGTTTTCAAGCAGTAGAAAATCTACCCGATGAGGTAGATTTGATCTAATCACATGTTCAGACAGGTACAGGGGTTAAATATGTGACAAATTCCTGTTCAGATTCTGTCAGATGCGACTTACATGTGAATTTACCGCTCTACTCCATGTCTCAAAGTGACAGCTGGAAAAAGTGTTTTATTTTTATTTTTTTAGAAACGGCATGGAATGATGTCAGCTCATCTATATTTATATTTAGCCTTTTGGTTTGGATCGAGAACAGAAAGGTGGAGATGGAAGATTAGAAGATTGTTCATCTTTAATTTACAATGTGGTCATTTTGCTGATGTGTAAAAGCAGCTTTTCTTTTACTGTGCCTTTCTTTTAATTTATGAATGAAGTGAGAAAAAAAACTAAACAGCGCTATTTGCATTGGTCTCTTAACTTCAAATATATATTATAAAAACTCCTGTGAGGTGCATTTATTGATGCACAAATAAAGGACTGAAAAGGAGATGTGCAATTACATCTGGAATAACTTTTTTACTTATATGTGCAATAATTATCTATTTATTCTCTCTCTTTTTTTTAATATGTATTTATTTATCATCTACACTACCTCACCAGTATTTTAGAAGTTATTTTATCTCAGGTCTTTTTAACTACGGTATGTGTTTTTAGTGTTGACCCGGCATCAACATTTCATTCTACAGTGCATTTTTGATGTAATCTGCCTGAATGACAATAAAGTGATCGATAGGAGGAAGATGCAAGCTATAGCAAAAACAAAAGAAAAATGAAGTTTATACTTTCATTAAGACAAAGCAGAAGGCACAGTTAAACCTCTATACCAATGCTGCTGTTGTTTACAACATGCAGGCTCATTCCCTCTTTATGTGGCCTCTATGCAGATGTGGAATAAAGTAGCTCAAAATGAGTCAGTAGCTCAAAATGAACCCCACTGAAACATGATCAAAAGAATGATGGACGATCAAACCATCAAAGAAAATTAAGTAGTGACATAAAACGCCAAACATCGATGTGAAAGATTATGCATGTCAACATGCACGGAAGATTGGTTTCTGAACTCTTCTTGAGTGAAAAGATTAGTATTGAGTTGTTTAAAATGGCTGCATTACTCAAGGTCTGAAAGTACTTCATTTTCACTTGTTCAGATAAATTCTCTCAATGACAACATTTTATATGGAATTAAGAAGAAATACTTATTTCCAGGATGAAACTGTTCACTTCTCTCAAACAGATGCCTTTAATTATTAAACTAGTGCTGTTTTCTTTTTTCTAATGTCTTAGTCCAGGGGTGCCAAAGTCATTTTAGTTCAGGGGTCATATATAGTCTAATATAGTATAAAGTGGGCCGGACTAGTAAAATAATATAAATAATAGGAAGATAACGCTTGAGTGAAAAAAACGGCAAATTCTATAATGAAAATGTTTACATCGATGAATTCTACTCGAACATAACATGAACAACCTGAAAATTATTAAGAAAAACCAGTGCAATGTTAACAATATTGCACCTTAGTTTATCATTAATACATGTGAATCACAAGTTAGAGATGAAAGTGGATCTACAAATACACAAAACGTTAAGTAACAGGCAGAATATGATTAAAATTCCACATACTTTACTTCTTTTAAGAGGTTTCAGGTTATTCACATTTTTCATATAAAAGGCCAGTCTATAAATGTAAACATTTTTGTGCAGTTTTACTTTTTTACACTAAAAAAAAAAAAAAAGAGTGAAAAATGTGCAGTTTTCATTATTTATTTATAGGTTATTATGATAGTATTTGACTGTTCTGATCCACTTTAGATTGAATTGACCTAAAATGATTTGAACATCCTTGGTTGTTCATATCTTCAGTGTAATTTTTACATTACACAAATTCATCCCAGGGGCCGGATTGAATCCTTTGGCAGGCCGGATTTGGCCCCCGGCCCATATGTTTGACACCTGTGTCTTAGTTTATCTCAGTCTTGTTAAATTTGAGCTCTTCCTGTTGAGACCAATACTTCTAATCATTTTCTCCACTTTTCTCCAGGTCTGTCACTGTGTCTGGAACTCTGTGGATGTGGATGTCTGCACTCCCCCACTGCCTCCCCTCAGTCATACCCCAGCCCCTTCAGCCAATCAGCCATCAACTCTACTAACTTTGCCCTCTGACCTTCTACCAGCCCCTAAAAGAACCCCTTCCCCTCCTATCTAATGTTGTAGCACAACTGTGAATGTGAACCCTAGATACAGAAAATGAAATTCAGTTTATGTGTGTGTGGGTGTGTGTGTAATTCAGTGTTAACCTTTACTTAATATACTATTGAAAAATGAACAAAAAAAATCAAATAAATGTGTATTTAGATTCATTCTGAATTTCCGCGTATCAGCTGACTTGGAATGGTGCATACTGTGTTGGTTTCTTTGCGCATCTCCCAGACGAGGACTGTGTTGTTAAATGTGGACTGTGTTCGGTGTGCGTAACCTCACCTGCCAACCCCTCCCACTCTTCTACTCCTGTTGTCCAAACTTATATTGAGCTATGTGTTTATGTCATTAAAAACTTGGTTGTTCCTCTCTCTCTCTGCTTGGCCATCCATCCATCCATCCTTCCACTTGTCTACTTTCTGGAGAACAACATCAGATCAAAATGTATCTGGAAACAACTTGCACTGCAAATCTGGACGTATCATTGAACACACCCAAAAGTGTTCATTTCAGTTTTTGTTTTTATTTCATCTTTTTTTTTTTTTTTTTTTAGGGGTTTTGTGTGAAACATGCAAAAATTTGTGAACTGTGTTCAAATTGACATATGCATTTTAGACTATTTTGATGATAGATTATACATATTTTCTTTAATCTTTATTTTGAAATGGAAAAAAAATAATGTATCATATATTTTTAGTTATGTCAACAAAATTATATGGTTGAAAAAAAAAAAAAACAAAAAAAAAAGGCAAGTAGATCCAAAAACTTCCCCCATTCCTTGTAGATATTTCTTGATCTGTAATCAGAGGCAGTATTGAATGGTAACATTGCCTGGAGTGTTTACTGTTGCGCTCTCTGCTGGTGTGAAGTGGTACTGCATCATATCGTGCAACACAGACTAATCTGGGATGCATTTGAAGTCTCTCAAAGAGCTCTTTTTTTTGTCTCGGTGTCCACACAAAATGACATTCGACGTCGTGTGGAGCTCGAGAGGCAAGGAAGCTTTTGTGTATGTGATTGGAATCTGGCCTCAGTCCTCTTTGGGTCGTTTGTGACCCAGCTGCAGTCGTGCACTGTCACTGGGAGTCACAGGGACTCTCACTGTAAAGCACTCAAGTACGCTGGATGTTCTGTGTGTTGTTTATTTCCAAAGTGACTGTATCTTAATCCATTGTGGCATTACAAAGTGTTGAAAGAAAATAAAGATGACTATGACTCATAAAAACAAAAAGAATGTGGATAAATAATGTTTGCTCGGTATTCATATGAAGGCTATGTTGTTTCCGGTTTTATTTGGGGTCATTATGGATGGTGTCATCCTCCCTCCCTCACCCCACCTGCATGTGAGTCCAAATGAGATGCAATAAAATACAAATACACTGATCCAAACAACCCTCACGGCTCATCACTTATCTCTGTTCTGGTTTTGTTAAGATTTTTTTTTTTAATTCAGTATTTTCATTTGCAGTTATTTCTTGTGGGTTGAAAATTCCTTGAATCTAAGATGCAAAATGCATTGTTCAAAAACCCAAACTATAATCTGAAACCTTTACAACCTTTAAAATCTCTTAAGAAAATACATATTGTATACATGCTGTGAAAGCCCAGTATTCATTTTAATACAAAGTGTAATGAGGACTAACATCCCCAGTTCTGCTTAAATGCTTCTGTACAAAGCAAGAAAAGCAACACAGATTTTTTTTTTTTGGGTCTTGAGACACATACAGTTTTAGAATGACATAAATTAGGTGTGTTGGAGAAATTACAGGACTCCACTGTCATGCATTTCTCTCTCTCAAAAAAAAAACAAAAAAAAAAACACTCAACTGAAGCAACTCATGTCAGATTTGTTATGTTTTCCTGTTTATAAAAGATTCACATGGATTTCTGGAAAAGTGTATTTCAACATGTGATCTCTCAAAGTCTTTAAATGTCTGAATGGGTCGTGAATATGCACAACACAGAGAAATGACACCACCTTAGATCAGCTCGTTCTGATCTTGATGTCTTCCAAGTGTCTGCAGATCATCTCCCTCTGTAGACCCATGTCTGTGGAGTTCAGATCTCTTTACAAAGACTTGGATCTCCGTGGATCCAGTGGCAGATCTGGGCATATTTTGGAGGTGTGATCCTCACTGCCACATTAAAGTCTGTCTGGTCTCCATCCTTCATCCACTGATGACCCGTGAACACCCCAATCACCCTCCTCTGCCACTTCCCTTTCTTGCCTGCATCTCCATCTTGCTGCCTCAGACGGATGTACACGCCTGCACCTGTGGCGCCCACCTGTGCGTCACAGTGCTGATACATCAGATCATTCGATTCCTTTGACACTGAACAGAAGCGGTAGACCACCTTCCCATCTCCACGCCCGTCCAGCAGGCTTTTATCAACGTCATAACCTGAGAAGTGGATCCGTGCCAGGGGAATGCTGGAGGGCGCCACCCCCAGCTCCATGTGCCTTTGTGTGAGGGGGCGTTTTAGCTCCAAAAGGGCGTAATTGTAATCAGGGGACACAGATTTGGCTGAGCTCTGAGGCAGGATCCATCCTTGAGGGATTCGGGTTTGTCTGACCCGTGCCCAACGAAACACCGGCTGTTTTCTGGGTTCAGCACTGCGCCTTATTCGATTGGCCTTTTTCTGTGTGTCGCCCTCTCCTACTCTCTCTGACTCAGCTGCATCGTTTCTCCCCCTTCGCCTCCTGCCTCTCCCTCCCTTTCTCCTCACTACATTCCCATCTACACTATTCTGCTCCTCACCTTCCTCCATTATCATCTGACTGTCTCCTTTTTCCTCCACCTGTCCTCTCCTCCCACCCCGCCCTCTCCCTCCTTTCTTCCTACCTCCTCTCCTTCTTTTAGTCTTGATCTGCAGAACCCCAACCTTAAGCTTCCTGGTACCCTCTAGATAATCCTTACCATCATGGACGCAGTGGGCTGCTGTTAGCACATGTTTTGGGGACACCAAAACCCCAGAGCAGCCTGTAGAGAGGCGGACTGCACTGGAGAAAGGGTAGTTGGTACTGAACTGTGAATCAGAGATAACAAAGCGTCCATCTGCTCCATAAACTTGACGTTTCCTGCGGGTGTTTTTCGGTGCATTTGCTGCCACACCTGTGGATTTGTTAAAACCTTGCAGAGTAATATCTGTGTGTGTGCGTGTACCATTTTCATACATGGTCTCATATCCAAGAATCCACTCTTGTTCGGCCTGGCCCATAGGTGGTAGTATACCTTGGCACTCTATCCCACAGAACCTCTTTGACCCTGGTCCCTCTTCGTCCTCCTCCTGGCCTCTGAACATAGGAGTGTTCAAAAGCTGTGTGTGTGCATCCAACAGCACTGGGAGACTTTGCTTTGTCCACACATACTCTGTGCTGTTTTCATCTTTACCCAAAACTCCAGAGACATTCAGGGCAGCTGCACAAAGCAGCAGACACAGCGTGTGACTGAGGTCCATCGCCCTGAAAACAGAACAGATAATGAAATGATTATGTGTTGGAAATAAACTGGGTGTGCACTAGCAAACCTTCTCTTACACTAGTTCCCTGTGTGTACACATGGAGTGAAAATGTTTGGACTTAAAGCACAGTGTAAACCTCTCTATACTGCACATGTGCAGGCAAAAATATGAGCAGTACTTTATTTATAATGATACCTTGAGTGAAAAGAGCCATGACCAAATTAATTTACTGACTGAAAAGGAAATCACCCTGGGCCTGTCAAACATGAACATTTGGGAGACAACCTTTTAAACCATGCTTTTTCTTTTTCTTTTTTTTTCCCCATTATTGTGCTTTGTATTGTTATATAAAAGCAAAAAAAAAAAAGCATCCCATAAAATTCAATTCAACAAACAGAGCTTAATTAAACATAAGACACATCATTTACTGATGAAATTTCAAAGAATTTTTAGCAGATGTATAATAACGACCATAACAAAGTAGAAGTTTTATTTTTCTTATCTTAAAATGCTGATTACATTTAGAATTTAATTTTATATTATACATTTTGTGGTAGATTGGATTGTCTCAGTTTAATGATACTTCGATGAAAAAAAATGTTTTTAGAGTAAATAAAATAAATAAATAATACAAGTACATAACAACAAATAATAACATAAGCAACTGTAACTAAAATGTAACCAGTGCTTTAGTATAGACATAAACATACAACTACTTGATAAACTTTAATTGATTGATTGATTGATGTTGTCTATCAGCCTAAAAAAAGACACCATATCATACATATATTGATATCCCTGTTGTGTTTACTGTATATTATATGACCAAAAGGGGGCGCACGAGCTCAATTTCTAAACATCAAAGTGCTGATATTTAAGTGATGTCCGCACAGTTTGCTTTAAATGGACATTAAAATGTGTGCACTTTAATTAAATTATTTGAGCCAAACGTATACGGTATTATTACAAGAAAAAAACAAACAGTCTAATTCAACCGGTCCTTACTGACACACAGAAAACCCCTGATATTTATCCATTGATCCAATATTCATTTATTAACCCCCCTGCTTGGTTTTTTTTTTTTTTTTTTTAAATGAGTCAGTTTGCAGAATAAGATCATTCAGATGTAGCAGTATTTATAAGCACGAAGCAAAGAAATAAACGGAACAAAGAAGCGATTCTGATTTTAGAAAAGTGAAAGAAAATAAGTGAAAAGTGAAAAATAGAAGTCTGTCTTACCTGAAAATAGATGAATATCACCCCAATGACTTCTATAGATGTTCTCCTTCTCATTAATAAAAACGCAACTCGATCCAAAAGGCTTCCAGCAGAATGGTTTCCATCATTTCCTGCGCTCAAAAAAACTGGAGCGCAAGATCCTGGTAAGAAACCTACATCCCACTGATGCAGGAAAAAAAGTGTCGATCAAACCGGCAGAAGGGGGAGCCAGCTGGGTGCACGCATGAATGAAGTGTTTCACCATGCCATGACATTACAGTCGAGTTCACAAGTGGAGCCATATGGGCAGAAATGTTGGTATTTTTCTCAAATATTTTCATTACGCACGGAATACGCGCAGAACAGTGTTGCATTCAAGTGAAAATAAATGTATTTAGATGTAAAGCTATTTACAGAGAGATCTGCTGGGAAAAGGTTGCCTTTGTGTTCGTGTTTATTCGGCGTTTTTGTGGTGAAAAATGCAAATTTAGATTTATGTCAGGTGACGTTTGAAGTATGTCCAGATACACTCGCAAAAAAGCCACCATCTCACAGATCTGAGGAACTTATATTTTAACCCTGGTTGGTTTGTTTTGACAACTGACCCGCCGCCTGGTGCAACAGCAGTTCATTCAGGGCAGGAACTGCTCCTTGATTAGATGATCTAACACCAACACATGCACCTAAGGACACATATAGCCTACACTGTCTGATGGAACACTTACAAAAAGACATATTTACACATTTGGATGAAAAACTAGTATTAACCCTTTCGTGCATCCTGGTCACTACAGTGGACAGCTGTTCTTATTCTGCAGCTGCAGGACTTGTATTGTTTTAGCTCCACATCAACCAACACAGTGGACACTTATGCATCATCCCATACACTGACATTCATACTGTAAGTTTGCTGTTCTTGATAAACCTGATCTGTAGTAACATGTTTGGGTGTAAATTAATTGCTTGTTATTGTTATTAGACTGTAATTATCAGTTTTGTTTAAAACAAAAAGGTTTTTTGCATATTTATTTGCATATAAAGTGTGCAATAACTCATAATAGAGTACACAGTACAAAAAAAAACAACAACCAAAAAATGGAGTACAATTTAACTTTAAATTTAGAGAGTTGAATTTAACTCTGTTTCAGATAACATTTGGTCCTACTCAAAATTAGAGTAAAATTTACTCTATGGCCAGTGTCAAATTTTCAGAGTTAATTCTACTCAATTCAGTGTCAAACTTAACAATGAAATGTGTAAAAGTATTTAACACTGTGGTGCTTTCACACCGCTAGAGTAATATGATTACACGTTCTAGAGCTATTTTTTTTTACTCCAGATTTAGTTATAAAATGACTCTGTAATGTTTGACAATTTATTTCTCTTCAGTGTTCTCTTCATTAGTTTACACCCTATGCTGAGCAATAAATAATTAAAGGGGTCTCTGAGGTGGAGATCAAGAAGACTGTAAGTCCACTCTACGGGTTCTAGTCTACCTGGGACATGCTTTTACATTGGTAGAGTAAAGTCCTCTCCATCAGAAATACAATAAAAGCTTCATGGTGACAGTCAGGTTTGGTTTTGTTCTGCTACAGGTTTGACTAATGGTGTCACATTAATAAAAGAAAAAAACAAAAGGGAAAAAAAACAGACAAATTAGCCTAAATAAACATTAACACTAAACCCCCCTGAGCCCCTGCACGTAAGATAGAACATAATGAGAAAAATGTCCAGTACCCACAATGCAATGCAGCAGACTGGCATTAATCATCACAGTGTAGAGTTGAATTTGACACTGCATCTGTGCAGAACTTTACACTGACTTTTAACTCTGCTGTTAGAGGTGCTTTACTCTCCATAGAGCTATAAATACTCTATCTCGGTTAAAATAGTTTGACTCTGAAATATTGACTCTGTATTTTTTACTGTGTATGCTAAAATGTGACAAAACATCAGATTAGCAATATTTAGAAAATGATTTAATAGTTTTCACACATTTTATCACTAAATACTTTCTTTGCTTGAAAAATTAAATGCATGATGTTCAGCTGAGTGGACATTTTTGCAACTCCCTAAAAAATAGGTTCATAAAAAAATAATAACAATCAAATGCTTTTTTTAAAAAATGCCTAAAGAGGAATGATAACACTCAGGAAAAAAAAAATATTGATTAAGGTTGTCATAATTCATGCATGAAAGGGTAAAAGTCTTTATCTCTACTGGAAACCAAATATTTGTGTTCAGATTGATTTTTGACCTTAAAACACCCACAGATAAGAAACTTAATCAAAGCTTGTAGTTTTACTTGCTCTTCATTATTCATGACAGATGGTGTTTCCTTTTGTGAATACATTTAACGCAGAAACATCAACAATAATAATGTTTTTAATGATACAACATAATTAACATATTTTAACAAGGTCTGAAACAACAGGGTCAGAGCATCTCTGAAACGGCAGATTCTGCTACGGCCAGAATTACAACCAGATCTAAGTCCAGTTGAACATCTGTGGAATGATCTGGGAAAAAAAAAAAAAGCGATCCATGGAGACCCCCGTGTTGTACCTTACAGCAGAGGTTCTCAAATCTGGTTCCTCATGACCCAGTGTCCCTCTTCCACCACACCTGGAAGCCATTACATCGTTATCAGGCTTCTGCAGAACTTGGCGATGAGCTGATCATTAACTGATTCAGGTGTGCTGGAAGAGGGACAGATCTAAAACATGCAGGACACTGGGCCAAGAGGACCAGAGTTTAGAACCACTGCCTTACAGGACTTAACAAATCTGCCCCTCCCTACGGTACCAGTGCTGCTCAGAGGTTTTGTGGAGTCCAGGCTCCAGGTTAAAGCTGTTTTTGGCAGCAAAAGGAGGGCTTGTACAGTGTTACTGTTAAGCTCCTGCACATGCTGTTTGGGTTTGAGATCTATGTCCAACAACAGCTGCAGATGTGGACATGCTCCTGATTATGTCCCCCAGTCCAAGGTCACACAGGACATGTGTAGCATAGATGAAAAAAGATATTATCTATCTATCTATCTATCTATCTGTCTGTCTGTCTATCTATCTATCTATCTATCTATCTATCTATCTATCTATCT
>JAQQZY010000017.1:15681187-15698722 GCA_030068375.1 Ostorhinchus rueppellii | reverse complement strand
CATGCAGGTCTCTGAATTACAACAAAGCTATAATTAATTAAAGTGTTTACTACCTCTATATGGAAATTCATCTTTACACGTCACCCATCCAAGTACACACACAACTTCAGATCTACATCAGTACCATAGTCAGGGTCACCGACAGGAGAATGAAACCATATGTACCTGTTTGTAATCACAGGGGAAATCAGAGTGAACACAGAAAGGCTCCGGTCCACCTGAAAGTCCAACCCAGAACCTTCTAGATGTGAGGGGGAAGTGCCAACCTCTACACCACAGTGCCACCACCAAAGGCTCCTGAGAACAACTCCAAGTCTATGCCAGTAGCTTGATCAGGAGAATAAACCTAGCATACATGTCCTCGATAGTGGGGGAGGCCAGAGGACCCAGAAAGAACATGCAAACTCCACACAGAAATTCAATTTTGGTAGTGCTAAACACTGCATCACAAACTATAGCTTTTAGTTTAACAACCTTTAGTTTAGTTCAGGTAATTGGCCACTTTGACCTTTGACCTCTGTCGACTAGTTATCCAGTCAGTTCATCCTTGAGTCCATGTGAACGTCTTCAACAAATCTGAGGAAATTTCCATAAATTGTTCCCGACATATCACATTCATTAGGATGGACTTCACACTTTGACCTCACAATGACCTTTGGCCACTAAACTCTTTTTTGTTTTCCAGTGAATGTTTATGTTCAGTTTTGAGACAGTTCTGTGAAACAATTTCTGGGATGTGGCCTTTGAAGCGTAAAGTGGAACATCCAATGGACAATCCAAAGTGAATGCATCTAAAAAAAAAAAAAAAAAAGATTTTGCATCACTCGTATTTGACAGTAGGATAAGACCTTCCATCACTGTAACAGACCAAATAGATACAGACATAATGCCACTATCTGCAACCTCCTTAAACTGGTTCTCATTGTGCATTGGTTGACGTTTTTTATGAGCAAAAAGGTCACGCAATCATTCCTGTTTATCTGTCTGAAACTAAGTGGAATATTGGGTAGTTAATAATATCGTTGAATAAAAAGAAGAGCGGACCGTTGGCCTTGGTGTCACGCTAGCTTGTGTCTTTACCCTTGTTAGTTTCGTAAAGATTCTCTGGTTTTTATTTTTTAGATAGTTAATTCAGGCAAAATTTGTACAGTAAATGTGTGTGTTCTATAGTTTGTTAAATCTGGATCAGGTTCCTCCTGTCTGTAGATATCCATTTAAATGCATTATCTCCTGACTTCAGTGCAGGCACGAGGAAAGAAAGCAAAAAATGGAGGATTGTTAAAAAATGACAAGTGAGAAAAAAGCTCCAGCAGTGTGAGAAGTGGGCTGTGAAAAGGATATTGCTTTCATGAGACAAATAGAAAAAGCTGTGGTACGTCAGGCTTGGATGGCTTCACTGGCTCCATGCTCCGTCCTGTATACGAGACGCTGACGTGGTCCTCTGGTGCTTGGGTTTGCAGTTTTATTTCAAGCTCTTCATCATCTATCCACCTCTGCTCTTAATGTTTTGTTTATGCTTTCCAACCCCCACTCCTTCCTCGTCTTCCTCCACCCCTCCCTGATGTCCAACTCATCATTGCTCCCCGCAGTCTCCAACCTCACCTACTCTGTATTTCACTCATCTGTGTCTTTATCCGTGACCTCAATTATACATCACGGTAGTTTCCCCTTTTCATCTGTCATTCGTTTTCCTTTTCCCACCCATCACCCTCTACTGTTGTCACCCACAGATGAGCAGAGCGTCTCATCCCAAATCACCGCTCGCCCAGGTCGTAATGGCAAAAGCACCGAGACAGAAGAGGAGAGGAGTGGAGCTCCACCCTAAACCTTTCATGATAGAGCAAAGTGCCAAATGACTGACCACGGTGCTAAATTACTGCCACATCACCTGCAGCTGCTGCTTGAGTTGAGCTTCACCAAACCAAGCTGGGGTGGATTTCCTTAAAGATATGACCACTGAGATTTTCTTTGTCCCTCTGGGGCCTTATACATGTCTGTGCTGCTTTAACCTTATCCAAGTATAAACTGTCATTTATCAAACTAAGGAGTAGATTGATTATTGTCACCATAAGGGTGTGACTGCAAGTGTGTTTATGCTTCTTGATAGGTTTCAACATACTGCATGACTGGAGCAGGCTGGAGAATGTGTTTCTCACTTATGGTGGTGGCTAACAGGTTGCATATGCTGCAGAGGAAGCGCAGTGGAAATGTCATATTTAATCCCATTTACATGCGCCATTTGGAAAGTACCTAAACTATGGTCTGAAAATGTGTATTCATACGCATGCAGAACCTTGGACTTGTCATTTTTAAGCATTACTTTCTACTGTACATTTGGATCATTTGTGGCCATAAATCATTTGGCAGCGTCAAAACAAAGTGGAGCATAAGCGTTCGTCTCTGCTGCACATGCAAGCAGTCATTTGAGTCATCCGCCACACAGACAAGGAACAGACAAAGCTGTTGCTGTGGCTACATAATAATGCTGACACAGGTCTCCACAAAACATCTGAGCATTAAAGTAAACAGCAGAGAAGAAGAGAAATGTTTAATTGTGGAATGCGTGTGGATCTGAATGAGTATGTCCACATCAGCATCACATCAGAGCACAAAAGGATGACGCTTTAGGTACTGACAATGAACTTAGGTGATTTATGTTATAGCTGTATGTATC
The DNA here is from genome assembly GCA_030068375.1 of Ostorhinchus rueppellii. Lineage (NCBI taxonomy): Eukaryota > Metazoa > Chordata > Actinopteri > Kurtiformes > Apogonidae > Ostorhinchus > Ostorhinchus rueppellii. The sequence goes on along the minus strand of JAQQZY010000017.1, from coordinate 15,696,048 downwards.
TGATTGCTTTTCTCTTTCCTCATAATTGCCTCATAATACGCTTCATTAAAGTATAAAATGACCTAACTTGGCTTCTAGATGACACTGTTTACCCAAAACAGCTGTATAAATACATGTGTTAACATTCCAATGTAGTCTGAACTGTGGGAAAATGAGGATATAAGCAAGCAGAAGTGGAAAAATGTGAATGTTGAATGGATCATGAGGGGTGTGAAAAGAGCGCCATCTTGTGAGGACTTTACATACTGTTCAGTCAGTGTGGTGCAACAGAGGCTGGGTGTTGTAATCCAGCAGATGGCATTGTCGTCCCTCCACAGTGCAGTGAGTGGGACTTTTGTTGATGCTGTTCAGGGGTTTTCCAGTTTCTACATGAAAGTGCAACAAAAATGCTGAAAGAAGGTGGGAAAAGTGGATCTAACATATTTCACTGATGCAGTGAGTCTGTCAGGAATACAATGCAATCGCACCATTTAAAGTCATATTTGCATTGAGCATAGGTACTTTTTGTATATTTGAGTAGTTTTTCTTACTTAGTACCATATGTTTATTTAGTATTATTTAATATTTTACCCTGTAGCTTTTTGCAAATGCCTACATTTTCAGTATTTTGTGTAGCAGTTTGTGTGAATATATTCTTTTTCAGGAAGTGATTTTACTGTTAAACAGAACAGAGCTGACAAACTGATTTTCATTGTTCCTGTGACATTGGCAATAAAACTCTATTCTATTCTGTTCTATTCTATTCTATTCTATTCTTAAAACATAGTATAATGTCATGTTGTGATCTTTGTCTCTTTCATTCACACTCACTGCTTGTAATACACATAATGCATGTGTACATCTGCATATATGTCACAATATTGGTGCAGTCTCAATATTTTTAACCACAGTGTCAAACAGGAACCCAGTCACAGATAGCGCTATTAACTTCCTGTTTACTTTGTTGCAACAGGCGCGGCCCTCAGTGCTGGCAGGTCAGGTGGGCAGAGCAACATCCTAAAATTTAGAAAAATATCAGTTTGGATGGCAGAACCTCTGGGGCTGCATTGAATGACTGAGTTCAGCTTATGAGGGATTTTAGCACAAATACTATCCACTGTGTATGGATTTACAGACAATTTCATTCTAAATATATTAAAGTTACTGTTTATTTCAATCCCTGACTTAAAAAAGCATTTCGGCAATAGCAAGTTGGGGTATATTTGTGGGTTTTTGGGGCAGTTCCTCTGGCTGCATTGTCATTTACAATCAGTTATCTCATGCTGTTATTACAGATAAATACAGAAACCCTTCCACAGAGCATATGTTTTTCCTTTAAATATTGCTTTAAATACTGCATTTATAGATGTATCGAGGTCATACATCGATTGACCTAATTGTTATGTCTTAAAAATCAAAGCACAATTTAATTGTTACATTTAGCTGTTGAACTAGTTCCTCGATGGTGTTTGAGTCTAATTGTTCCTAACCAAGACGTCTGCCCCCTACAAAAGGTCAAAGGTTAACTCACAGACTCCTAAGATGATTAGCACTTACAAAGGAGGAAGAAAAGCATTTACTACAGTACTATAGACATATTTTTTCCATGCTAATGTTTGTTTTCTCCTCTTTTTGAAAAAAGTTTGGATGAATTCTAATACATTTTCACAATGAAAAGTGAAACTAACAAGGGGAAGTTTAGGAAGAAAATTTCTCTGTGGTTTCTAAAATATATTGACACCCAGTGAAATACAAGGAAATGCTAGATATAGATTCTTGAATGAAGCACAAGAATGAAAAAAAATTCTTGTAATTGTTGTTTGATTTTTGTTTTGTTTTAAACAAACCATGCCATAAAAAACAGTGTTTGCTGTCACTTTCACTGTCCTGTTTCCTTTTCACTGTAATGATTTTAATAATAAATATGTTATTAAAACACTCATACAGAGTGTCTAGGTGTGCAGCAGTATGGCTTACAGCACGTCAGAGAATCTCATTAGTGGCTGTGGAAGAGTTTATTGAAGGCTTACACTACTGAGCACCCTCATCAAGGTTGAGTGCGGTCATCAAAGATGTCTTAGCGAGGTCAGGGTTAAAACTGATTGAAACGACTGTGGAGGTTCATCTTTGGATGCATATCGCTTCAGCCACATTAAGCAGATCATCTACTATCTACGCTGGAAGTGTAACTGAATAATATTTTTAATAAGTGCATAATGTAGACCATGATATACCAGTTAGGAGAAGGAGAAGGTTGGCAACTACTTGCAGTTGGTTCATTAATTGTGCAAAAATATAACAGTCAGCTTAAACCTGTTTGAGTGCAATTATTTCTGCAGCCTCCATGGACTATTTTGCAACTTTTATGTGGCTTCTGACCTATTTAACTGGAGCTCTGAGACAATATAATCCAGAACATTTTAGGAGGAAATGTGAGCCAAATAGCAACTCTTAGACGTCTCCTGCTGCCATTACCAGAGGAAGATGTGGGCGGATGACGTTAGGATGCAGTGTGGGAAAAGGATGGATAAAGTAGTTTTTGAGGGAGTTTTTATTTTATAATGGATGACAGGAAGTTAATATCAGACAAAGGCATATTGCAATCATGAGTAAGATACCTTGGGTGCAGCTAAGCTAATTTCACGTAATACCAAGGAGGCTTGACTTGGAGGTGTTGAACCAGAAGGGTTTGTACATACTGGTTACCAGCAGCACCGGTATGTTAACATAAGTGCTGGGAGGTAAGACAAACAAAAAGCAGGCCAAGACAAGATAAGATATTCAACATGGGATCTACAGCTACTAAGACTGTCAAATAATTCTTTGAGAATATGACTGATGTGGTATGATATGCCCAAAGTATTTAATTTTACACACTAAACTTCCAATGTATGTCTTTCTGATTACACACCAGGGAGATGAAATTTCAAATATATGCACAAAGTTTGACAAAGAAAACTTTACACAGTAATATTTTATTTGCCACTGGGTCCTCAAAGTCAAAATTAGCACTCTTAAAGTGACAGGCAAAAAGTCTGTTTTACAAGTAATGTTTCCTAGAAGTCAACCCTGCTGTGAAGGAGCAGCTTTTATGACGACTTCAGCAAACACAGATGTAACTCAAGTTCAAATCCATTCATTTATTATCTTTTATGTGACCTGCCTGTTTTATCATTGTTTATCCCAAGTAAAAATAGGACTTGAAAATGATAATTGGTCACCTCATGGCCCGTCCCCTCAATTTCTTACAAAAAGAACATTGCATTGCTAACACTACACAATATATGGTAACCACCTGACAGCTTGCAGCACACTTAGACGACAAAGCCAAGACAAGACTGAACATAACATAATAACATGTACTATTATACCAGCAGAAGAACCTTGGCTTTGCCACATTTGGATTGTCAGTCTGAGAGGTGATGTTGTGGAATTCTTAATTATTGTGTTATTAATAGGAGTCTACTATCAATGCACTAGGAGTCCTGGCATAAATTGTACATAATTTGGTAGTTATTGGAGTGTTGTTTCAACTATGCAGACACATGACAGTAGACTGTATTAAAAATCCATGCAATACAAATCATTTTTGCGTCGGCATAAAGTAAAAAAGTTGGATGCTTGTACAAATAATACATAAAGATGTCTATCAACATGCCGTTTTTTGTATTGCCAGAGTGAAGAGTACATGTAAGGACAATGGATATCAAAGCCAGATCTTTTTTCTTTCTACTAAAAGGTGTCCAGACACAAGAATAAAAACAGAAGGCATGTTAGAAGAGAAGAGGTGGAGGAATGGAGGAAGAGAGGTGATGCACGTTTGCTAACGGGCTCACTGTAATCTCTTAATGAACTTTCACGTGTAGGAATGGTGAAAAAAGGGTTGAGCATATAGGATGAGCAAAAAAAAGGAGAAAAGTAGAATTGGATGAAGGGAGGGAATAAGATTAATATCAATCAATACGGGTGTGTAGGGTGAAAACTGGTGTGATCGCAAACATGACAACTGCCATTGTGTGAGTCTCACTTCTCTTTCAAGTTTCATTTGCCAGTTCCGTTCACAGCCTCAAGTATAACAGGGGTGGTCTGCACACTAAGATGGAATCATATTACACACTCCCACATAAAAACATGCTCAAAAGACACAGATGCACAAAGGTTACAACCACACAAATGTTAAATTTAGCCTAATTAATGTTCACATTTACATCCGATACACCAAGGAAAGGACGTGCGTACACGTACACACTCACAAATTTGTTTCCATATGTGGCAATTGGTTTGGCTGGCTGACAAGGGGTCCGTCTGAAATCCCCTTGTCAATCCTCTGATGTCGTCAGACATTGGAAACCAAGCTGGTGTCATCCACTTGGCATGTCAGGGGTCAGGTAAGTAGATGGTTCAGGGTAAGTGTCCCAGGCAGTAAGCCTGACACTGAGTCTCTTGGTGAATGGGACAAGTGAGAAGTGTGACCGTCTTATCATAACCTGCACATGTGCACTCCATTTAACCTGTAGCAGAAATAAGAAGTGTAATAAAAGTGTTATTTGGGTAAATGACAAGTTCTACATTGCAGTGAAATTTACTATTATTATTTTTCAGTGTGGTTGCTTCATCGTAACAGGCATAATTTACCATAACTACTTTCTTGCTAGTGTTACTGAGGTAAAAAAATGAAGAAATGGCCTGAAGCAACACTTTTTTGACACTAAATGATGAGATGTGATAACATCAAATGCAGGTGCAATAAACCTGACCTTAATAGCTCAAGCTGTACTTTCACAGGCCAAGTCAGTGACAGGGTCTAAATATGGCATTGATGAATTGCACTGCATAACTCCCACTGCATATATTTGTGGCTTGTGACAGATGAAGCACTATTAGGTACTGTACAGAAATATATGCATACACTGCAGTCAAATAGCCCATAGCAACTACATCAGGCCTAACTATAAGAATGAGTGTCAGCCTCTGCACTTTGCCTAACAAATAACAAATGTTTCATTTTCTTTCATAAATGTCACTAGTTCGAGATGTGAGCAGTAACAGGGAATTCACCTAAAACAGAATGGCAATAAATGTAAATTATAAAGCACTTTTCTTAGATTTAAAAAACAAAATAAGTGTAAATAAGTGAAAGTCCATGAATACTAAATCACACAAAAAGCACATGATCTGCTGAAATGTGCATGTACGCGTCTCTGTGCATGCCCATGTCTGTCTGTGTGTCCATGTGTGTGTCACTGCACATAAAGGGTAATCTGCAGTAAGCTGTATTACGGACTCGTCTGTAGTGACGCAGGTACACCCTCCAAGCTCTGCCCTGATAGATTCTCCATGACAACTAACCGGATGGGACATTTGGGTCTATGCCTTACATACGGATAGCTTTTCAAGCATCACAAATATTCAACAAGTCAAGACATTTTAACCCTTAAAGACCCAAACATCCACTGTCGACCAAAAGCACCTACTGATCTAAACTGTTGAGCCACTAGTTCTATTAATCCATGTAAATAATTGGTGTAAAATACATTTTGTCTTCTTTTTATAATCATCATTTAGACATTCAGAGGCTCCGTAGTGGACATGGAAACACCATCATCTTCTACTGCATTGATTCACCAGTAAAACCCATGGAGGTGGATCAGTGACCATGGGTAGACTTGTTTTATGTTCAGTTAATAATAATAATAATAATAATAATAATAATAATAATAATAATAATAATAATAATAAACGTGACTGAAAAAGTCACTATTTCTTCAGTTTTTTCTGTTTTATACAATAACGTTTATATTCACTCTAAGTTTTTTAAGAACATCGACATGCTCAGTGAATTAAACACAAGAAATTCAGAGAATAATACTATAATAAATGGTGTTAAGTCACTTAGGAAAGGTTAAATAGAGAGAAAAATTAATTTAGGGACTGCCACAATAGTCACACTAGGTCCGTACGGGTTAAAGTGAGATAAAGATTAAATAATTATCATAATTGTATAACCTTGGGTAAAGCACATGCACACATCTATCTATCTATCTATCTATCTATCTATCTATCTATCTATCTATCTATCTATCTATCTATCTATCTGAATATGGAGTGAGTACAGGAGTGAAATTACTTACTTTGTGACATTTTATCGAAGGAAAATCTGAATGTAACTACACTGTAAAAAGTAAAACACTGACTGAACTTTAAAAAATTTCTTCAGTAGGTCACACAAAAATAGTTGAGTGAAATTACATCATTTTGAATGTAATGTAATGTAATTTGGCTCATTCAACTAATTGGTTTTTTTATGTGTGATCTACTGAAGAAACATTTTTAAGTTGATTCAGTGTTTTACTTTTTACAATGTAGTTGTGCACTTAAAGTTATAAACTCAGGTAAAGCTGTATACAGCCAAATCAGCTTTTGTATTTTCTGATGTTAAAGCAAAAACACATCCTGTTTTGGGAAGTTACTATGGTATCAACACGTCCTCGGGAAGTAATTCATTATTTAATTAAGCAGCAACCATGAATTAAAATAATAGGTCAAAGTCAGACTGGTGATCTGAGTGCAGGCTGTACACATTATAATGATCAAACAGAGGAGTGCAGACATGTGGGCGTCTCGGAGATAAAGGGGGTCCAGAAAAGTTTTTTTTTTTATGTTTTGTTTTTTGTTTTTTTGGGTCAACGTCCAATCTATCTCCTTCTCTTCCCTCGTAACGCCTATCCAGACACGCCTCAGCCTCCAGGCTCACAGATACTCAGCGCAACTTGGGAAGAAGCGGTAGCTTATAGTAGGTGTGAGCTGTCAATCAAATCGACCCGCCCAGTCGTTTCTCAGACGGGAAGCGCTGCTGCTCAGTCAGAACTTCTCCAGCAGCTGTGGAGTCGGGCTTATGTCGCATCACGGAGTTTTACGGCCAAGATGTAAAGAATATCCAGCTTTACACCGCTTTCTGAAAGTAGGTGTGCAATAGAAATTTGTCACAGCCAGAAAACGATGCGCAAAGTTGGTTTTACGCAGCAAGGACGCGCAGACAGTTGTGCGCAAAAGTGAACCAAGAGGACAGAAGTAAAACTTTTGCGGTGGCTGAAATGTTTTTTCGGATGTAATGGATGCGTCAGTGAAGCTTCGGGACGTAACGAAAAGCTGGCGGTGTGAAGGACCGTTATTTCGACGTTACCAGCTCATATAGAGAGTCTGGAGGGAGACGGAGCAGAGCGCACAGCGGGGGCAACAGATGCTGGACAGTGACTAAGCCGTACGACTGGAAAGCTCATGAATTGAATTTGTCTGGACTGCAGACTTTATGTAAGAAGTAGGACAAGTATAACACCGCCCAACTTGTTCTTTCCGTCATGCGTAAGGACGCTTTATTGTAGCGTATCTTGTTATGACCAGCTCTGAACGGTCATTTCTACACAAAGTTGCAGCTAGCTGATGCCACAACTCCACAAGGAGTTCGTGGAAAGCTTTCGCGTTTACATCCTACAGTCTACCTCTTGTGAAGATGGGTGAGAACGGTGAGTGTTCTGCGGTCGACAGCTGCTCGGACGGAGACAGTATCAACCTCAGCGTCCTCAACTGGGAACAAGTGCAGCGGTTAGACTCCATCCTCACCGGCTCCATTCCCATCCACGGACGATGGAGCTTTCCCACATTGGAGGTGAAGCCACGGGATATAGTCAAGGTGGTTCGGTGCCGCATGGAGGAGAAGCGGATACATGTCCGGGAGGTGCGCCTGAACGGGTCTGCGGCCAGCTACGTCCTGCACGAGGACAGCGGTCTGGGATGGAAAGATCTGGACTTAATATTCTGCGCAGACCTGAAGGGAGAGATGGAGTTTCAGATAGTAAAAGATATAGTTCTGGACTCTCTTCTAGACTTCATGCCCGAGGGAGTGAATAAAGAAAAGATCACACCAGTGACCTTAAAGGTAGTATATTGAGCTACAACATTTATGCAAATTACTTGAAATGCAAAGCTGAATTTACATTTATTGTAACTCAAAGTATTGAAAGAAAGAAGACGTTGTACATGATTCATTACCCTCTGTCTCCTCTGACTTGCAGTTACACCCCACAGTACCTATTTTATTTTAGAAATCTCCTTTGACCAGATGCACTTTGATAAACTTAAAAGCATTTTAAAAGCCCTCTGCTCTGAATTTGCTCAATCAGTAACAGAGATGTAAGCCTTCAAATAGTGAAAAAGGTTGGTTTCCAATTCAAAGAGGATTCTGTCTAATCCAATTGGAGTCGGATCCACATTAATCAGTCGGCCTCAGTTACCTGGATACAGAAGACTACCAAGGCTACTAATGGTCATGGAGCTGATGTGATCTGCAAAACATCCCTTTAACAAACCAGATGAAGATTTTATCTCACGCCTCTAGCATCCTTTGGCTTTTTGCAACCTGCTCAAACTATGAATGCTTTTTATTTTTAATTTTTATTTATTTAGGAACTAACCATGGGAGGCCTATAGAGAGACTTGTTTTAAGCATAGACAAAGGCATCTGCAGTATAAGCAAATTAAGTAAAGTTCTCCGACCAATTGAGTAACAAAGACATTTTTTTTTTTTGTAATGCACTGGGGCAAGACCCAAGGCTTTCAGCTGTGAAGGAAGATAAGAGATGACAAGAGAGATGGAGGTGCTTGGTCTGTTTTAGATGGAAAATGTCTGTCATTCTTTGCATTAAAAACATGACTGCATAATAATCTAAAGGATTCTGATCCAATGTAGCCTGAATTTGCTTTTATAATGCTGTTGTTCGCTTTGTAACTCAACATATTTAACACTAACAGCTAATTGGGGTAGGAAAGTTTGATGCCTTTACTTCAGTATTCAGTTTTGCCTTGAACTTTACAGTTTACATGAATCATCATTGCAAATGCCATTGTCAGTCAGTCTGTAAGTGTGATTTTCCCTTGTGTTCTTTGTAGGAGGCGTATGTGCAAAAGATGGTGAAGGTGTGCAATGACTCAGACCGCTGGAGTCTCATCTCACTCTCCAACAATCGTGGTAAGAATGTGGAACTCAAGTTTGTAGACTCCCTTCGGCGGCAGTTTGAGTTCAGCGTGGACTCTTTCCAGATCCGCTTGGACTCACTCCTGCTCTTCTACGAGTGTTCAGAACATCCGATGGCTGCAACTTTCCACCCCACGATTCTTGGGGAAAGCGTGTATGGTGACTTTCCTACAGCCCTCGATCATCTGCGCAAGCGCCTCATTTGCACAAGGAGCCCTGAAGAGATTCGAGGTGGTGGTTTGCTGAAGTACTGCCACCTTCTGGTTCGGGGTTTTCGTGCTGCTTCTGATGTAGAGATGAAACTGCTGCAGCGTTACATGTGCTCGCGTTTCTTCATAGACTTTCCTGATGTGAGTGAACAGAGGAGAAAGCTGGAGTCATATCTCCAGAACCACTTTGTGGACCTGGAGGACAGGAAGTATGACTATCTGGCCACGCTGTACAACGTGGTGCAAGAGAGCACGGTGTGCCTGATGGGCCACGAGAGGCGGCAGACACTCAGCCTCATCTCTTCACTTGCACTGAGGGTCCTGGCTGAACAAAATGCCATCCCCAACGCTGCCAACGTCACCTGCTTCTACCAGCCAGCTCCTTATGTGTCAGATGGCAACTTCAGCAACTATTACGTAGCACAGGTACAGCCTGTGTACTCGTGTCCAACCTCACCCCCTCACCAATACATTCCTCCGCAACATCCCATGTATGCCACCTGGTTGCCATGTAACTAAACATTCTGTGTCACCATGCACTTTTTTGTGTACAGGGTTTAATTCAGAATCCATAAAGGGATGGCACGGGATTACTAAGATTCAGGGAAACACGAGAAGGAAAGAGAAGACGAAGGGCACAGATAAAAGGAGAAAATAAAGAAAGCAAATGAGGACAATGAACCTGGATCATGGAAGGGGGCCAGAGAAAGGCTTTTCCTTAGGGTAGGGTGCCACAGCAGGAGCACAAAGGGAGTGATGCCAGTGAGACATCCTGACACATCAGTTTTAGTGTTCCTTCATCAGCACTAAAGTTGATTTCAGTGAGTAAATAACAGCTTTTGCTCAGCTTCAGCATCACCATGAGCATGAAAATCCTATTTCCTTTTGGTGTTATGGCTCATTACTAGATGGCACGGGACCCTTACGTTTGATGAACGCTTATGAAATCCACATCATCCAATTACAAACCAAAACACAGACACCAGATACCTACAAAAGAGGGAGCCCAACCCCGAGCATACAAGTGGTATTTGATTGATTCCTGGTGAAATAACAATGACCTTCTGACCTGCACACACCCTCTGTTGTGTAGGACTCCTTTTCTTTTTCTTTTTTTTTTTTTTTTTTTTTACAGACAATGCAAAATGAGGAACTGGATATTGTTTACACATCCAAAGATCTGCTTTGAAACTCCAGTTTATCTGACAAACAAGGATCAACAAAACAATGCATGCTTTATTTCTGTACAGGAATAATTTTTTAAGTGCCTAAAGCCTAAAGGGAAGAGATACCTTTGTGATTCTTAATTGTAGTGAACCAATAAATGACAGTACTATTTCAAAGTGATAATGAATGTATTATCAACAGAGGGCCTAGCCATGCGGAGTGAGGTCTCTTACACTGAGGGAGGTTTTGGACCAGCTGATTTTTATTTTTTTTTTGACAATGTTTAGTTGAAGACTCTGCTCTTATCTGCACTGCTGTTGGACAAAATGCACATCCTGATTACCAAAGAGGAAGTAACAACATAATCTCATCATCTGTAGAAAGAAAGAGGGGGGAGGGGTGCTACAAGTAAAACAATAAAAGACATGGTAATTGTGAGAGAAATACACAGAAGAGACAGAGAGAGGTTTGGCAGCTAGAGAAAAGTACACAGGGGAGTTGAGAGCAAAACCCTTTTACATCGCAGCTTATTAGATTTGTGCAAAGCACCAAAAAGCTAGAAAAACAAATAACCTAGTCATATATGCAGGATGAAATGCAAATTAATCACAAATGGTCTTATACTAAAATGCAGTTTAGGCTTTATGCTTAAGTGTTCTTGTAGACGGTCAAATGCAGACATTATGAGATATACATGTTTTTGGATTGCATTTTGGAAAAAGAAATTCTCTCAAATCACACTGGAATCTTTCGTACACATTTTAATGTAATCGTCTTCTTTTAAATCAAATTTAGACTGTAAGTGAGTGTCCATTTTTACATATATTTAAAAAAAGCATTTTCAGTTACTGTGTACAAATGTATGTCAAAATGTATATTCCTTTAAAATCCAATACGAAAAGAAAGACAGAGAAAGAGATTCAGGAGAGCGAATCAGATACGTATCTATGTTGTTACTGCAAATATCTGCACACCATCCAGTCATCTAAGTAACCAACTGTAATGTTTGTAAGAAGGGTGGAGGGTGGATTGTGTATGCAGGGATGTTGCAGCAGAGCAGCTTTCAGAGACCCAACAGAGAATACTTTGAAAAGCCAGAAAAGCTTCACAGATTATATAAATCCAGTGGATATTGGTCTCTGCATACAGTGGTTTATGTTCTCTGTATGGAAAGATATGTGGGCTTCATGCACAGTGGACAGCTGTCTCTTCTTACCTTGGAAAAAGTACCAAAGAGGAAATAAATATAAATGTAAAATATGTAAAGAAAATCAGACGGATATGTGAACAGCAATAAAACAAGTAGGCTGTGAGGATTTTTGTCACCGTGACTGTAACAGTTGTAAATTTCAGTTTTGCAAGTGCAAGAGCCTCAGCGTATTCTGTCAAACATGTCAGATCTCCTATTTTTCTATCGATCTCTATTTTTGTACAGTTTGTGTTTGGCTGATCTAGTGGGCAGATTCAAAGCTGTGTTGTTGAGTCTAAGAGTATTTTTGTGGTGTGTGCGACGTTGTGTATTACTCTGGCTGATGAAGAGCAGCGCCAGTGGACACATTGACTATGTCACATTGACTATGTCAAGATGCATAACTTGTGTTGATTTTATGTGTGCTCTGAACTGTTTCATATGGACTCGTTGCTCTAAAGAGATTGTTTCATTGGGGTTTTAACTGCCATTCTGTTTGGACTCGGAAATTATGATCTGATAATTGTGTTCAAGTTGATCAACTTGATAATTAAAAGTGAAAAAAGTCCATCAGACAGAGTTCGTTATATCCTTTTTGTCACATCACCACACACTAACGGCAATATAAACTTCACGCATGATGGTTTTTAGACATTTACTGAATTGATGTGATTGATGTGTATTTATGGTTATTATTTCGGCGCCTTCTTAAAATAGTCGCCTAAGTAATTTTTTTTCTGATTTTCCAGGTAACACAAAAAACTGAGCTATTTGTTGAATATATGATATTTACCAACAATTTTAATCAAAACAGTTATAACACCAGATGCCTATTGGCATACAAACAACAAGGTCAGTCAAACATTGACCATGAGAGAATTAAATGACTTAGGCAAATATTTTAAGAGGGTGACAATTTCATAGAAAGCTTTGAGTTAAGTTTGGGCCTGTGATCAGAAAGTAGCTCAAACATGTGACACAGCTTTTGATGAGTCAACACATCAAATTTGACAAATAATAGCTGACACTCTCATTTACATACAAGGAGCATTTTTCCTGGAAAAAAAAAAAGCCAAGGTTCGTTTTTTAGGTGTGTAAGTTTTGTGCCGATGTATCACCATAGCCAGGAAAACCCTAACACTTCAGATTAGTTGAGGTTTAATAAGGTAAAAAGCTTTGCCTTTTCAATTTGGTGCCCAGGCTTAAGCAGACAAATACTTGAGCGGGTCAATGTCCTGTGGGTACGGCCGATGCTGCCAGGAAGTGACAGCTGTATGTGTGGACTTCCCCTCGAAGAGACGTCACCAACAACGTCAACTGGCACTTGTAGCCGTCGTGGTGTCGATTGCCAGACCTCATTGGTTTGGAGGCTCACCAAGTACATGAGCGGACCTTACTACCAGCAGAGCCTTGGTCTCCAGAGACACATGGTAACTGGTAGAGTGGCTGCAGGTCTGCATGGCTCTAATGCCCAGAGGCCCTAGCCTCCAGATGTCACTTTCCCTGCTGACACTGAGAAAAATGCCCAACTTATTTTGTGTCTTATGCTTAAATTCATCACTTTCTCTTTTCAGTTGTCTTATCTTCTTTATTACCTCTCTTATCTTTACCTTTGACCTAATTTCTCTGATTACCACTGTGCTTTTTACAGAGCGTGATTCTCGCATCTGTTTCATAAGTGTCTCTTAAATACACAGCTTCTTTTATGCCTTTTTTTCCCACTTTCCTTAATTTCCCTGCATCATATCCAATATGGACTTCTAGAGCATTTTAAGGAATGAGAGATGAGCTATGGAGAAGAGAACAGGGCCAGTGTTATCCCCTGTTAAGAGGGAGAGAGTGGACACTAAATATAGGCCCCCCTCTCAGCCACTGTAAGGACATTAGCCCATCTGCAGAAAGCTGATTAGCCTTTCTCCATAAGCATGTGCTCAGTGCTCTGGTATGGTTACTGCTGAGAGATTTACTAGCTATTGTACTGTAATGCATACCACTCCATGTCCCAGCGTCTTTTAGGTCACTCTCACTGTAAAGGGCAAGAAAAAATTCAGTCCACTTCCTTATCAACGGCTTAAAGGGAACTGAGAACGAGGGATTTGTGGCATTTAGTGTGTTGCACAACAAGGAAAGGACCTAACCCAATAACACGATGAGCTTAGAAAGTGTGTTACTCAGGTATATGATTTAACGTAGTGTCTCGACAGGTGGGTTGAGCTGAGAAAGTGTGTTATGCAGTATTTGGTGAGGTTCCCACTGAGAGGGAACGTCAAAGAAAACTGGTTTGTAACTTCACTGCCTGAAAACACATTTTAGAGAAGTATATATACTGAAACTATTTGGCCGATAGCAACATTTCATCTTAAACCCAGCTCATGGAAGTAAAAATAAAACCCTTGTTCCTGTTCTAGTAAGTGTCATCCTCTGAAATCCCACAGCAATTAGACAAATAAACAGCAGAACTTCAAGAGTGTCTTTATTAAGTTAAAACTGTGGCCTTGGCATGTGACAAAGAAAACAGTGGGAAATCCACATCTGTTTGAAAACTCAGAGCTGTGGACGGTCATCAAAGGGGAGACTTGTGTTAAAAAAATACTGCAGCTATTACTTTAAGAAGACCCATCAAAGAAATATGAAAAAGAAGGATTCCATTGTGATTTATCTGTTCAAAGAAGTGCTGACAGGTTTATTTACTGCAGATTTACTTAGTCCAACAGTCCAATAGGTTATTATATCTATCACTGTTCAGTACTGCAGACACTGATATTTATCCAGGCTTTAGAGGAGGTTAAGGTCAGCTGGTAGAATTTTTCTGTTGGATATTATATTCACACTGTGCAGTTCTGATACTAAATCTGTACTTTACAACCATACAGCTGCTTTATATGCTTAAATGTTTAATATATTAATGAGTAAAACAGCCTGCTTTCTCAATGGGTAATAACAGTTTCTCATAAGAAGTGCTGCACTTAATGTGTTGCTGTTGCAATAAAATTGATCCAGGTTTCACAACACAAGATCTTCAAAAGGTCAGTTAATGAGTTGATAAAAATACAGGAATTATGTTTGCAAGATAAACTCAGTTTCATATGAACTCTACTAAATCAAAAGAGGAAAAAGCACTTAAAACTCCCTCTTAGAGTTAGACAGGAAATATGAATATCTGTACCACTAGGTTATCAGTGTGAAGATTTCTATCAAGATTCACAGATACACAAATGCAAAGCCACACTCACACACACACACACACACACACACACACACACGCACGCACGCACGCACGCACGCA
>JAQQZY010000017.1:15659054-15669995 GCA_030068375.1 Ostorhinchus rueppellii | reverse complement strand
TAAACTCCCCGGACTGACACCGTGTACAATCGGACACGTCCTGCTTACGTCTCGCGCTGGCAGTGTGAATGAGGCCTGAGGCTACCAGCAGCAAAAGCCCAATCTTTAACTATTAGGAAAAATTCATTTAGGAACTGACACAAAAGTAGCACCGAATTTTTATGGGTTAAGGTGGTTAAAATGTGCAGTGTTTACATGTGTGGTGTTGTGGATTAATGCTTTAAAACAAAAACTAGTGGGCGACACGGTGGTGCAGTGGTTAGCACTCGTGCCTCACAGCAAGAAGGTCCTGGATTCGATTCCAGCACCAGTCACTGGTCTATCTGTGTGGAGTTTGCATGTTCTCCCCGTGTCGGCGTGGGTTTTCTCTGGGTACTCCGGTTTCCTCCCACAATCAAAGACATGCACTGATAGATTAACCGGCTAATCTAAATTGCCCATAGGTGTGAATGTGAGAGTGATTGTTCGTCTCTATATGTCAGCCCTGCGACTTGTCCAGGGTGTACCCCGCCTTCGCCCTTAAGTAGCTGGGATAGGCTCCATGCGACCCCCGTGACCCTAGTGAGGATAAAGCGGGTATAGAAAATGATTGAACGAAAACAAAAACTACAAATTCCATCAGGTGAGTCCACTATCTGTGCGTAGTTCTTTGAATTATCATAATCCTTGTGTAAAACCCTGGCACAAAAATTCCCTTGGCGAGACGAACTGTTGATGAGCTTGGTAGCCAAAGGTCAAAGGTCAGTGTTACTGTGACTTTATACCTGTCATACAGACTTGTGGGCATCTTAGGAATGCCTTGAGGGAATTCCTTTAAATATGGCACAAACATTCACTTGCTAAAAATCAAAGCTAAAGGGCATTGTGACCCAACAAAACATGTTTTTGGACATGGCTGCTGAAAATTGAGTGACCAGTTTATGATGCAAGGACAGTGGACACATCGGACTGAATGTACAGTCACGGACAATCAATCTAATCTGTCTTTTAGGTAAGACATTGTGTTGCTACAGGCACATACTTATATGACTTCATGAGGAGCAAAACCAGAAACAGTACTTGTATAAAAGCAGCTCTTACCAATATATCATTAATTAAGTGTTCTGGCCAACTGCAGCTGTGCCTCCAGAAGAGAAGAGAAGAGAACAAGCCGTGGTTTTCTTTCACATAACAGAACCTCCCACTTCCTTGTCTTCTGTAACTACAAGCACACATCGAAAGCATGGGCTGTGGCGTGGTGTGCATGCTTTCAGCTGTGCATAAATGAAGCCTGTGAGTGCACATGTTGGTCCTGTTGCATGTGTATATTCTCTGGCATGATTCCAAAGCAAAGAGAGTGGTTATGTAAAGGTGGTGATGCTCCTGTTATTACAATCAATTCCGAAGGTAAGCTTCAAGACCTGTCTGACTCCTGGCAGTGTAAACAAACTGCTCAGACACACAACATTTTAAAAGACGGGAATAAAAGGTATGCAGGAGGAATAGACAACATTACTAATATTCTGTTATAAAACTCACATGCTTCAGTAGATTAAAGTGATTTTTATGCTACAAAACAATGTTGTTCTGTTGGATTCAGTGCATTTTATCTGATTATTGTTTGTGACTTTTCTTCTTCCATAATTCCAAACCAAAGCCGGAGTCTAATTTCTCAGACTCTTAATTTGTTACAAACGATGAGGGTGCCAACAGCAACATTTCCTATTTTGACCTGTCAGAAAGCCCAGTGACTCCAATCCAACCGTTGCCAGTCTGCACACATCTAGTTATTTCCTTTAAAGATTGTCTGGTAGATGTTTGTCGGTGTTCTGGTCCAATGTGGAAAACAGATGTAGTGCAATGTTTTGGAATGATTTAAAGTAAAAAGCAACATCTTTAATAAAAGAAGGTTTCAGTCAGAGGTTGCAGAGTTCACTAATATGTTTTATATTTCTTAGAAAAATATGCAGTTACCAAAACTGTCAGGATTTTAATGTTTTTCCTGACTGTTTCTTTCTGTGTTTCTGTTTTTATTTCACTTTCTCCTCTGCTTCCAGGCTGACATTAAACATGTTGTTATGGTTAATTAAGGGTAGTTTGGGGATCGAGAAATTTTTTTTTTTTTTTTTGGTTTGTTTTGTTTTGGTTGGGGTTGCTTTTTTTTTTTTTTTTTTTAACACACATATGGTATGTAGTTTGCCTCTGCCAAAAAGAACGGCATGTTTGTTGGTCTCATCAAATGTTCCCTTTAGAAAATATGCACAGAGGAAACTATGTTTTGTGGTTAATACTTGTTTCAAAGGTAAAATGTTGAGGGCAGTTGGCAGGAATGATTGCAAATTGAAGAGGAATTGTTGTTTGGGGTTTTTACTGTGAGTTTGAGCATGAACTCAAATGAAATACAAATCCTTTGTGGAAAAACAACAGCGTTAGTATTTGCTCGGAACAGGATATATAGTGATTTTACCTTAAATATTACCTCTGGATGTCCTTCATTTAAATTCTTTACACAATATTATGTTGATTGTGTCATTTTACGCCTATGGATGCTCACTGGAAGGAGAAACGATTGTATTTTACATTTAATTACCTTTCCAAATCTCACTTTTTTTTTTTTTTAGTTTTTTGTTTTAACAAACAGTTCAGGCTGGTCTGGATCATTGTTGATCAAGACACATGTAACCCAGTTTGGGGTTTATAAATTACTTCCACTTGGATCGATAATGTCAAAAAGCCTGTGTGAACTGAAAGTAACAATGGAGAACAACCTCAGTTTTTGCTCTTTATGAAAAATTTAAAGGAGATCAAATATTTATAAAACATTGTATTCATTCCAGGTGTTCGTTCACAATTTTTTCTCTTTGGCTTTAAAAAGAACTATGCTGTGCAATGTCAGCGAAAGTGAAATCCAGAAGCTGGCCTCACTCAACTGCTTGTGTTTCTAATGACAGATTTATGGCCTTCCACTGTGGGCTCTCAAATGACCCCACCAAGGGCTCTGGGGTCAAAGGTAGGGGGTGACACCAGAACAAAGGGAGATGGGCTACTGAGAGGAGGGTGTGAAGAGGAGAGGACTATGTCAGCCACAAGCTGCACATCTGAACAAGAACTTCATTCTGTTATGTGGGGAAGCCTCTCTCGGATTATTTATCATCTCAACTTAAAAACTCCAGAGTGACGTTGAGGACGAGGTGGATGGGAAGGTCATGCTGATGTGCACTCTCACGTACACTTCTTCGTATTCACACTGGAGCTATGTTTACCCATGAGGCCCACCATCTTTCACATCCTCTCAGACCTGTTCAGTTCATCTACCCCACGATGACCCCACTTTCAACTTCCTTTCCTCCCCCCCTCCCCCGTACCCCTGCCCACCTACCCAACACTCACACACACATGCATGCACACTCATCTTTCCGCTGTGAGGTTGAGACAGTGACCCCGCCAGTTACGTCACCATCCCGGAGCAACCTACCAGACAGTTCTTAGTATCTTCCTTGTCACCATGGCAACAACACAGCAGATACACAGATTGTCACTTCAGCAGTAAAATATGGGGACATATGATAGTTATCAATGCGATAAAATTAACAATTTTCCGCTTGACATTTGCAGACAGGACAAAAAAGTTAACTGTGGAAGTACATAATTGTCTACAGTGTACATTTCTAGACAAGAATGCACATGTTTCACAACAGAAATGAACATTTACCATTAATAAGGGTTATTTAATCAACTGTGTTTTCACTACAAACGTCCCTCGTCATCCGTGCCAAACACTGCAGTCTAATCACTTTCATATTAGTCACAAAAAAAAGAAACACTAATCCGATTAGAGAAGGGAAACAGCCAAATTCTTGACCTTCTCTGACCATAGCACATGTTTGTCTGCAGTCACTTGTGAGTTAGGGGCATCTGTTTCATATCGGTGTGGTCATAGACAGCAAAGACATGTGGAAAAATGAGAACAGAGAAAAGTCTTCAAATAAGGGACAAATGTCTCAGATCCCTGCTGATCCAGGTCACTCTGAGGGACTTTGTATATCTATGTGTGTATATGTGTGTGTGTGTGTGTGTGTGTGTGCGTGTGTGTGTGTGAACGGTCCATGAAAACCCATCCAGTCTGCTCCACTCAGAGCACAGCTGGTGAGAAGACATCTGGGGAGAAAACAGGACAAAGAAACTTAGACAGAGAGAGACACAGAGGGGGTGATAGCGAGGACAAAGGTAATTCTGGGTGAGACAGGCTGAACTTCTATAGAAAAACAATATGGATATGGATGTGTAAGTTGCAGTTGAACCGTGATAATGACTTCAGGGATTGGACACAGCTGTGTTGGAAAGCCCGGTTTCCTTCCTCGTGTTATAGATGAAAGCTTCCTGTGTGACATGCTTATAATTCAAGGTCTCACGGCTAAAAGCTCTGTTATTCACAGTTTTAGATCAACACAGTGAATATACTCAGGAAGGAAGCTTTGTATGATGACAAATGGTTTTGTTTTGAAGCTATTTAATGCTCAAGTAGGGAGCCTTTTTCAACGTCACTGGATTCAAAATTCCATAAAAACCTTCAAGCATATTGTAATTCAAGTGGTCTGAGGGGAAACTTCAGCACCTCCCATTGACTCAGTCAGTCCAATCAGAGTTCATGGTTTTTTTTGTTGTTCTGTTTTTAGAACCAGATGATTGACAGCGGTAATGACCAATCACTGTCAAGTATCCTTCAGACCAGTTTCTACCACACATACCCTCAGACTGTATCACATTCTAAACACTACATACTGTAGTCTATACTGTATACATACTGGAGGCTATATGCTATGATCCCTTACAGCAGGGGTGTCAAACTCATTTTAGTTCAGGGGCCATATAGAGCCAGATATGATCTCAAGTGGGCCGGACCAGTAACATAACAGTGACCAAAATAAAATTATATGATGAAATGTTTCTAGCTATAGAGTTTCCTTAAATAACATGAAAACCTGAAATGAATGAAGAAAATTAAGTGCAATTTTAATCATATTCCGCCTCAGTTTATCATGTACATGTGTGAATTATAATAAATACACAAAATATTTAGTAACAGGCAGAATATAGTTAAAATGACATTTATTTCTCTCAAGACATTTCAGGTTGTTCATTTTTATTGTAAAAGGATCATTAGTAAAGGTCAATATTTTCATGTCATTTTCCTTTTATATACTAAAATAAAGACAAAATTAGCAATTTTCATGATTTATTGGTTATGACAATATTTTACTGGTCTGATCCACTTGAGATCATATTGGTCTGTGTGTGGAACCTGAACTAAAATGATTTTGACACCATCTTCAGTGTCATTTTTACATTTCACAAAATCATCCCATGGGCTGGACTTGACCCTTTGGCAGGCCGGTTTTGGCTCCTGGGTCGCATGTTTGACACCTGTGCCTTACAGAATATAGTACAGTGAAGTATCTCAGCTCACTGAATAAAAACTATTGTGAAAACCTATGAAGTTACATTGTAACATGATCACCAGGCTTATCGTCCTGGATATTATTACCTGTCAGCTGTTGACGCAATGTTTACAGAAGTATACTTTATGCTTTTTGAGATAGTAAGATAAAATATACTTTATTGATCCCCCAATTGATAAAAAAAATTCAACCGTTTCATAGACATTTACATAGACATATTTATGTAACTGCCTGATATAAATCAAGCTGTTCACATACAGTAAATTGTCATTTTCAGTTACTATGGCACTGCTCATTTGCTCCTTTCGGTGTTTCCCAATACAAGAATAAGGCTCAATCCCAAATCACCCCTTAGCCTTACTACATGATCCTTGCACTTGGCACCACCTCTTGAAATGAAGCAGCATTCCCCTATGAAATGGGACAACACTTTGCGATCCGTTACATCATCATCAGTCATCGATGCCGCTATATGGGACAACTTTGTTTCTGAAAGTAGTCTCCATGCCGTCAGCATAGGCTTTAGGCATCTTTTTACAGATAAACTGTAAACCACAGAAATACCATCTGTAACACATTGAAATGGCATTAAACAAATGATCAAATAATTAAGTTGTTTATGAAGAATGTACTTACATTTGTATTTCTTTCATCACTGCAGCACTTTCTAGCTGTGTTTACCTCCATCTTGCCACTGATTCAAACAGAATTATGGGAAATTTCTCCTACCACTCTATTTGTGATGGGGTCCTGGAAAATGTCAGTTTCGAGGACTATACAGCCCTTCGTCTTACACCCTTCCCCTCCATCTAATTAATAATCGGGTAAAACTACCCTTTCACATGAATGGACAAAACGGAGGGGTAGGGGTAAAGGTCAGGGCCAAGGGGTGAAGTGGGATTCAGCTTAAACCTTTCTTTTAAAATATGACAGCAAATAATACTAAAGCACTTATTTGCACTTGAAGTTACTCATCTCTTGCTGTTTTTGCCTAAATATCCTGAGGTGTGTATCCATATTTAATGTGTGTAAACACTTCACTCCAGCAGAGCAAGTCACAGTAATGCACAAAGGAAAAAGATGGTCATAACACATAAGCCCCTTTAACACCACAGGAACTTCAACTTTATCTGAAATTATCCGGTGAATTTAACGTTCTCTTGACCCCAAAACTTTCTTTGAAAAAAGTTCATAGTAGGGGGGTGGGACTTTTCAGACTTCCCAGAATCCTTGGGGGGAGAAGCTGTGTGCTGATGAATGCATATTGCAGCGTTCTGCACTTACGTTGACCCACAATGCTTAAGCTCCTGCGTGGCTGCAAACTTGTTTATTCCATTTCTACAAGATTCACTTTGTGTTTTGATCATTTGGAAAATGGAACAAAAGAAAATAAGCAACAAGAAATGGACAGATGAGCTCCATTTGTTGATAATACTATACTTTTGAAAAGACTCCTTTGGGCAAACTTAACTTGTTCCTACAAGGGCATTGCAATCATCTGTATCTTACTCATTTGGGCGGATTCTGCAAATACACTCAAAGGTGTCTGGAGCTTGTCAAGCATATTTGCTGAATACACTAAAAGAAATTCAGCAGAACAACAAGCCGGTGACACCAAACAACTAAGCCCGATTGAATACATTCTCTGGAACTTTGAGTTGTAGTGGTAACATAAACAATGTAGATTTACCTGGAATTCTCTTATCAAGATAAATAAAATCCTGGTAATAAAAGTCATTGGAAATGGTGGAAGTTGGTGGGCAGTTTGCACGGCACAACATGCATGTGTGTGTGCCTGTAATAGATCATCAAGTCTGTCACACATTACATAGTACTTTCAATTTGGTTTGGGTCAGTATGCTAGTTGTCTGTACTAGGTCATTTCAAGCACTAGAGCAACTGTAATAACTATTTTGGTTTCCCTTACTGATTCAATTGTTACTTTCACTGAATCTCATATGGAAAAGCTTAGTTTCACTCTAGACTGTATATGTTTGGTTCGTTTTTTTCATAGTCCTATGTATATGGTGCATTCATTTTTGCTTGTTGGTGTGTTCAGCTGCTGTGACAAGCCAAATTTCAACGACTGAGGGGGATATTCAGCCCCAAGTAAAGTAAATTTTATGACAGTTCTTTTATTCTACCATGCTTACTTTATATATATTTTATTTTATATTTTATCGTTTTATTTTCCATGCAATAAAACCGAGACCTGGGTAATTATATTTCGTTCAATCATGTACCATTGATTGAATGACCATAAAGCTGAGTCTGACTGCGTAAAGTGACATAAAGTAATGTAAATTAAAGTAAAATAAAGCAAAGTAAAGTAGAGTAAAGTGAAGTACTGTGAAATTTTGTACACATTAACAAGTTATTTTATTATATTTTATTTAGTTTACACATTTGATGACCGTTTTTTATTCTACCATGTTTACCTTTTATATATTTTTTATTTTATATTTTATTGTTTTATCTTCTGTGCTATAAAACCGAGACCTAGGTAATTATATTTTGTTCAATCATGTACCATTGATTGAATGACAGTAAAGGTGAGTCTGACTCTGCGTAAAGTGACGTAAAGTAAAGTGATGTAAAGTGATATAAAGTTAAAAAAAAAAAAAAAAAAAGTAATTTTGTGTTAAGATTAAGGTGAGCTTTCACTTTCAAATATTTAATCTAATGGGTCCTCCATGATTTCATCCAGTTGGGGCTTTAATTCAAGATTTCCCTTTTAAAAACAATGCCTTTACTTCATTTTCATTTCATAATTTCTACAGTTGTGTTTATGTGTGTTATTTCAATTGGAGGATAAAGTTCACAGCAGATGTCATGATGCCCACAGTCTTCATTATTCAGCAATAAGCTTCCAGAGACTGGACCATCAGGACAGTTATTCTACAGTCTACACCAAAACCCATTATACGGCACTCCAAGGACATGCTGCTCTTTTAATGATGTCACAAACCACATACATACACAGATAAACACACCTCAGCCACTAAAGAGCTGCTGGTTTTAGTGGGTTGTTATGGATTTAGTGTCTGCATATATGTGTGTGTGTGTGTGTGTGTGTGTGTGTGTGTGTGTGTGTGCTAACTGCTGTATTTCAAGTCCAGCCATGGAAAGTTTAAGCTGAGCTCCAATCCAAAGTTGTGAAAAAGTAAAAAAAAAAATGTATTCAAACAGATGGAAAGAGAAAGAAAGGAGATGATGCCTGGAGTTAACCAACTGCTGCCTTACAGCCGGAGGCAAAAGGAAGAGGATCTAAAAGAGGCGTGGAGGAGACAAACGGATTTTACCTCCTAGAGATGACGGCATGGTTTATTAGAAAAGAGTGAGAGGATATAAAAGATGATTCATGGTCTGAAAAGCAGAGGCAGTCTTTCCATTTTAGTGTTGGAGACACGAAAAACAAACACTCTATCTGAAACATGACGGCACTGAAATCATTACAGAACCATTTTCCACTCCACAATGTCCCAGATAGATGATAAAAGTACACTGAATAATAAAACGCTTGTGTGCCAACTCAACTGAAGTCATATATAACCAACGGAAACGTTTAAAGTATGTTGTGCAACACAGTAGTTATGTACTTGTTGTTTTAAATTGTTTACAGCCACTTACTTTTATGGGATATGACCATTTAGAATAAAACAAAAATGACCCTCGAAACAGAAGGACCCATAAACTACAACTGCAGACATTAAGATGTATCTAGATACGAATCTGCACTGATGTTTTCATTTTAGTACAGCTGCTTATTGGAAACAAAATACTTTTTTCCATTAATTTTATACATTCTCCATAAAAAGATATTGTTATTACAGGCTATCTTTGTGTTAAATGGGTTAAATTCTTGTAAAAGTTTGGTTCAATGAAATAAAGCACGCATTTTAGTGATGGGAAAATTCAACATTGGCCTTACCAGCAACAACAAAAGAATAACTTCAGACAAATAAACTAAAAATATTTGTAAGTGCCATCAATTTAAAGCAACACACACATAAAAGCACGATAAATGAATTAATCTGTTTTACATAAAGGTATCTTATTATTTAACATGAATTGTTTTACAAGTGTGCTTGTTTAAGTTCTTTAAAAGTTATTTTCCCTTCAAGTTCATGGTAGTAAAAAATGTTGTTGAATATTTCTTCAGTTAGCTTAAGGGTTGAAGTTGCTCTAAAATATGAAAACAGAAGATAGTTCAGTTCCAAAATAATAGCAGCATAATAAGGCTCTGGTGCATAAAAGAACCTTCATAAACTGATAACTCGAGGTGGACTAAGATTGACTTCCCTGTTTACTCGATTCACTCCCATGTTCCTTTTGCAATGCCCGTCTCTTTCAGATTATGATATACAGCCGCCCATCCCATCTCCGCTGGTATGAACATTCCCAAAATTCATTTGACAACCCTGGAAAAAAAAATAAAAAATACATCAGAGCGGCTCCTAAATACCCAACACTGACAGAGGCATAAATAACAGAGTGATCGCTGCTGGTGTAAAGAACCATAAAAATATAGGAGGGACTCCTTCTCCCACTAATTACAGTTTTTACCTTCTTTCCACACATGGTCACTATTTGTGCTATCCCCTGTCAGTATAACATATTATTCATTCTGTTACTGAGATTTATTCCTTTTTTGACTTTGTGCAAGATGACTAAAGGGCAAAAAAAGTCAAGACAATCGCCCAATCCCAAATCATCCCTTGCCGCCCCCCCTTCCCCCTACCCCTTGGCCCTTGCACTTGGCACTATCCCTTGAAACACATTTGCAAGGTGTAGGGGTTGAAACATTCCCTTATGAAATGGGACAACCCTTCAAGACCTATTCCATAATCAGCAGTCACCACTACTATAAACAGATGCGACAACTTTGTTTGCTAAAGAATTCATGCTGT
Source organism: Ostorhinchus rueppellii (assembly GCA_030068375.1). Lineage (NCBI taxonomy): Eukaryota > Metazoa > Chordata > Actinopteri > Kurtiformes > Apogonidae > Ostorhinchus > Ostorhinchus rueppellii. The sequence continues at coordinate 15,659,647 of JAQQZY010000017.1, read as the reverse complement.
CAGTAGCTGTGACCGTCTCTGTTGCATGGGCTTTGGATATCTTTTTGCAACTATCAATCGCAAACCGCAGAAATCCGTCAGGTCTCACACACAAATGTTCATATTTTCTCCGTAAACAGCTTAATCATTTGATCGTCTGTTTAATGCCGTTTTATTATGTGTTTCTGTCACCACACTGCTGCACTTTTTTGCTGCGTTTACCTCCATCTTGGTGATGATTCGAACAGTATTATGGGAGATTTCTTATACCCCGCCATTTGTAGTGTGGTCCTAAAAAATCTTAGCCTGGTAGGCCAAACATGAACTGTATAGTCTGGAATTGGACCATTGAGCTGAAGCCTGTGGGTGGATTCAACCATTATCATTCAAACTGTTCCTGCACGTAATAGGCCGGTTCTATGACCAATCAGAGCAACCGACAGTGTGATGTATTCAGAGCTACAAGCGGAGCCAGCTGGTTTTTCGACTTTTACTGTAGCCGGTCGGCAAAACAGCAAATCCATCCTTCTTTGAAACGAATGACTTGAGTGCTTCTTTCTGCTCAACTTTCAAAGAAAAGCCCAAGTCGAACTCTTCCAAAATCGACGACAAAA
>JAQQZY010000017.1:15627907-15645975 GCA_030068375.1 Ostorhinchus rueppellii | reverse complement strand
TGAATCACCGTCTTGATCCAGGAACTTTTTAAAGGATTCTTTATCATTGTGAGATAGGGCATGGTGGCACAGATCTGTTTATGAGGTCATTCACTGCCATTTAGTGGAGGAAAGTACTAACACTTCCTGGAAAAAAAAGCACAAACACTACCTTAAAAAAAATACAAACACAACCTTAAAAAAAAAAACAAAAAAAAAATACAAACACTACATTTAAATTAAAAAAAAAAAAATACAAACACTATCTCGGCGGAGGTCTGCGCTCTCCGAGTGCTTTTCTAGTTTATTACTGTGTCTTTAACTTCTGATAGAAACAAACAAAACTCTTGTTTCTGAGAAGCAGGGACTATCAAAGCCACCAGTTGTTAAAGGCCCTCAGATTGAGTGAACCGCTCTGCCCAGAGATGCACAGATAGACTAGAGGAGATAATTACAATGTGCACCCCTTTAAATTATACTGTTAGTTGGCTTTTTCTCAATGATAATAATTACTGGTATTTATTGATGCTAAAAGCACTTATTTTATATCACTTCTTAACCTTTCTCTAACTCTTCACTGAAGTGATGACTAGCTGATACTTCAGGCTCCAGAACTGAGTGGGCAAAAAACTTTTATTGGCAATGCAAAATTGTGCAAGAACTAAAATACTTACACCTCTTACATCTCAAGACTCTTTCTGTATGTGAAAGTGTGGATGGACATATGACATGTGGGAGTGAAAAGAAAAAAAAAAGCAGAAGAGAAACTGTGTCTGAAAAATGATGATGAATGAAAATGGTTAAGAGGTCAGAGAAAGGAAATAAGACAAAGTGAAAAACAGGGTAAAAAAGAGAAAAAAGAATAAATAGAAACTGTACGACTGGAACAGGACGTTTTGGCTAAAAAGGGGAAGGAAAATGTGCTATGTGCCAAGATCCAGAGAGAGAGAGAGAAAATATGGAAGAAAAAAAGAAAGGGTGAAAGAAATGAAAAACAAGAAATTAAAGACAGAAAAAAGAAGCGTAACAATAACAGCATAGGAGGAAAATTGGTGCTCCATCATCAGTCCTGTGTTGAGGTATCATGTGGGCCTTGGGCACTTCTAGCTACAAACACTGAGAAGGGTGGGTTTCCCCTTACACAGAGGCCAAATGAGGACAAGACACTGTGTGCGCGCCCATGTAGGTCACATACGTGTGTGTGTGTGTGTGTGTGTGTGTGTGTGTGTGTGTGTGTGTGTGTACACAGAGTTGAGCCCAAATCCTGCTTTTATAGGGAGCAGTAAAAAAAAAAAAAACTAGTTATCCTCAAAATGGCACAAGCTGTGACCTAATGCCACATCTAGTGAGCCACTGTAGACAGAGAGGGATACGCTACTGGATGAAGCCAGTAAAATTTCAATCTGATGCATATGCTTTTCCAATTAAAACCATATGAAAAGACTCTAATGGAACAGACTTGATTCCAGGTTACACAGAAACTGTGAAAGAAAATGACACATGGCAATTAGATGCAATTTGAGAATGTGTAGTTATAGCGCAACTGTAGTTAATTAAAGGAGCATGGACTCAGATGCTGATGTTCTTATGGAAAGCATAGATACAATTATATGATGGAGATCTGATAATAATGATGAAACGTAAATACTGACTTGATTTAGGGTGCGCTTGGATTGAGCAGACACAGCAGTCCGACAGGAATCGGTCATCACACACTTGTATATACACATATACACATCTACCACATAGACACAGAGGGTCCATTGAGAAAAGTAAGTATATATACAGTACACACAGTCTGAGAGCCAAATCTCCTTAAGCCTGTAATTTCCTGGCCGCACGTGCTGAAACAGAGGCAGCACTCGAGAATACATCTTGACTGAGTTACAGTTTTATTTCTATCAATACTCCTCCTCTCACATGTCATGAAAAAAAAAAAAAAAAAAAAAAATCAACCAAATCAGTCCAAATGCTGATGAAAGTCTATTTTTGTTCAGGAATTTAGCTTTTTTCCGAACACAAGGATAAATGCAAACAGATATTTTAGCTTGCAAGACTTCCCACCTCAGTCACTATCCCAGTCACAGGAGCCCTGTGTGAAAGAAATTACCCCCTTATACAGAGAATGTTTTTTGGAGAGAGGTATTTCCCAAAAGGCTTTTTTAAAGCTGTGCACCGCTCCAGTGGTATGTGGAAAATGGTTCGTCCCAGGTGGTTGGCTGTGAATGTGCCCTACAGAAGGAAATTTCCCTTACAGAGATTTGGTGGTTCATGCACACTGTGTTCCTGCATAAATCACAGGCTAATATATCTCTGATGGATGGTTTGGGGGCTAAGACAAGAAGGCCATGCTCTAGCGTTTGCTGTGTCGGAAACTGTGAAATGCTTACCCTTTTGAAAATGTCCCTACCAGATGTAAAGAGACATTAGAAGACTAAGATGAGTGATAAAAGAGTCTCTACTGTATATGTACTTTATAAGCCGTGAAAGTGAATGAAAGAGTAAATAAGATGAGAATGATAAAGGAACGCAAGGAAAAACCCAGAGAAACCAAATAGGAAGTGTGAAAAAAGGAAGTTGACTGACAGACGAGTCATTTGAATTCGACTGTATAGCAACTATGACAAGCAAAAGCACATTTTTAGATTCATGCAAATAAACAGACAAAGGCTTTACTTGTCTCTGTTATACCTTTAAGGGCCTTTAAATGCTGGTACTTTCCAAGATGACAATCAAAACCTTATGGTTAAACAGCTTACATTCTTCTTTCATAGTCTTGTTAAAATCTCATGACGCTCTGATCAAACTATGAAAACTAAACTTTAGCAGCAAAATCTTTGTGAAGCAAAAATTCTTCTATACACCTATTCCTGATGTTCTTTTGTAACATTCAGCACACTACCATTCTTTAAAAGGATAAATATTTAGTTAGAATACTCTTAATAGCTGGTACATACATACATACACACACACACACACACACAAATAAGAAACGAGGGGAAGGCAACAACCATTCCATCAAAGGACCAGTAAATATTCACATTTGAAGAAATATTTCTGATGGGAAAATTAATACACAGACTGGGACTCCAAGAAAAACAACTGGATAGAAAGTGGAATAATATATTTACACAAAATCAATAGACTGATTGTTGCTACCCAGGCACATTGTTTTCTTTGATGCTCATTTGTTCTCGTTTGTCTGTTCTTTTGTGTTTGTTTGGGTTATAATTATAGTCGTCCATAAAACTCAATAGATTTATGTCACCAAAAAAAGATATTCTATAAAGTGTAAATTAATCAGTTTTTTTTTTTTACTTTATTTATATAACTTTTCAATTTCAAGCAATGTATTCACAATACACAGACTAACACGATAAACAACCCCCCCCCCCCCGTAAAAAAAAAAAAAGCCAATACAAACAAAACACACATAAAGACAGTCAAAACAGTGCATTCTCCTACCATTGAAGGAGGAAAGAAAACAAATAAATAGATAATCTGTTCTTCTTGTATGTGGAAGTAGTATTGTTAATCTGAATACAGTTGAAATGACTCTTCCCTTTCATTGTCACATTCTAAATTGTCTTTGTACTCCTTTTTCTGCTTCTTTTGGAGGACCAAACTCAATTTTGGAATTGCTTTCAGTTTTTAGTTTAGATCATTGTCACATATTTTCTGAATGAGAATTATTTTACAATTTATGTCATCTCTAAGAAAGTGTAAAAGTGGATAAAACTGAGGTGAATGTACTTTCATTTTTTAAAAACCACAAATAAGATTAATTCAGTGGGACTCATTTAGCAGATGGCGATTTTGCTAAAGCTGCACCACTTTACCTTGAAACTGTATACTGTTAGTGCACTATTCAGGGCTGATCTAATATTAAGTGTGTTTATTCAACCCACAATCTGAAGCCAGCCCGACATCCAGGTTGCCCAGATGTGGTCGGTGGAGCCACAGACCAGTAGCATGGCCTTTCGGATTTTACGCCAGCCAACCTGCCTCCTTCACATTCTCTATTTGCCACAATCTGAATACGCCAAACCAAGGACCACACAGATAAGAGTGTGCTTGTCTTTGCATGTGTGTGGTGTGTGTGTACCAGCAGGGCAGTGGTGTGTAGTTGTGCAGGTGGCTCTGACAAAAAACGAAGGGGAAAATCTCTCTTTTTATTGGATGTGAGAAACTTAATGAGAAATGTGGTCAGACTAAGTGTGTAAGTCATATACTTCAGTACTCTTTACCTAATGCAACACTCTTGATGTTTTAATGCATGAATTAACAGAATACGAATCATGTATTTCTGCCACTCATTAACAAATTATCAAGTCATAGCGCTTTATGTGATTAATTCATGCTTAATATACATCAGTTAAACCAAGTTAAGTCAGAGTTAGTTCATAAACTATGGGGACTTGATATGTTATGTGTTATTTGGGTCACGGTTGTATAAAAGCAGTACTTTCTCTATCATTATGAAGCCAAAACTTTATAAAGAACCCAAGCTATACTGGGCACCACCTAAGCCAAATTAAGAAAAATAAATAAATAAAGCAACTTTTCCAAACAGCTGCACTCAGTATTTTTTTTAGGCCAGTTGGATTTTCCAGTCTTCAGTACAAAGATATAGTCCAAAAGTATGTGAAATTATACTTTTTTATTGGAAAACTTCATATTTTCTTGTGTGAGGACCCCTAAAGCCCCATGTGTGTGCATAAGTCTCATTAAGAAAAACTGAACCATAAAACTTCCCGAGGCTGCAGGAATAACTCTTATTAAAGTTTATTTATGTAACTATGTTTATGATTTTATATTTGCCAACCAGAGCAGAAGCAGGGAACTGTTTTTCAATCATATCTGTGTAAAGAGCATAACTTAACAGATGCAATCATTTTTATGAAATATGGTAAGAATGAGTGAATGAATATCTAGAAGTGATCACATTCTGATGTGTCTCGTTTAAGAATTAATGACAGGCCTCATGAAAAACAGGGTTTCCTATAATAAGACATTGGTATTGTTTCCCCGTTAGATGCATTTCTGTTTGCATCTGACGACTAGTTTGATTTTAAAAAATACTCACTTGTTTTCACTTTCCTATGAAAACCCGTTTTCATTTTTCTAGAAAAACAGGTGCTGTTTTACTTTTAAAAAGGCTGAGGACATGGATCTGAAATATATTTTCATGTAACTGAAGTCCAGCTAATTAGGTCAGATAGTTCATTTATGTAAATGCACTCAACTAATGATCTCTTAAAAATGAATCATTGTTTATTACATGAAGAAGTCATGACACATAATGTACAAATTCTTCAAATAAATCATTACAGTTTGGGCATTACTTACAGGAGTAACATCCTTACACTAACTCACTAAGTTATACATCGGCATCTTGACAGCTGCAGATTGCCCACACGGGGGAGCTGTCTTGTTAATGACCAGTTCTATGTATGGTATATAGACCTGGAAAACATAAAGCATAAGCAGCAGGTGAGCTGATCTGATGCCAAAACCTTTACAAAATCAATATATGGTCCTATTTTTAAGATAATAATACATGTTTAATCATAAAAGTGCTGTTTTTATTACATCTGATACCAAAACCTTTTTTATTGTAACAAAACCATCCTTTTTTGCCACTAATAGCTTCCTGCCTGATTTTTAGGATTGGAAGTATGCTTGTAAGATTGTCAATAACTGAAACAAGAGGTTTTCGGTTACCCAACCAAATACATGCAAGTATGGTAATTACAGTGCAATTGCAGCCATGAAATGAACCATCAAGGCAAAGGGGAAATAAACTGCACCCTGCAAACAGGCCCACTCATAAACCACTCTCCTTTGTTTTACTTGTCTTTAGTCTTTGGGCCAAGTTTGTACCATTTTACTGGACCTGCCACAGAAGCCAATGTGCAAACAAAGTATGAATGGAACTGAGGAAGCAGAAGTATGGAGATTTTACATATGAAGCAGGTAGAGCTGAACCAAATTAACTGTCTTCACCCCTGAGGTTGTGGCTCACAGTTTTTCACTGTTATGTGGACATGTTTGCAATGCAGTGCAAATTGGTGAAAGTGACATAATGTACAGTGTTTTAGGTGCCATCAATGTAAAACTGTTCTACATAAATCCCGTCCATTTAATATATAAACAACAGTGCCTGCGCAATGACAATAGCCTACAGCTATCTCCTGCAAAAGCAACTCCACTACCCAGTACTATTAGCTGTGGAACCATTTTTGCATACATAATGCACAAATAATACATAAAAATGTTATGTTCCTTCACTATTTTTCAGTTTATAATTGAAACTTGACAAAGTACAACATCAATATGCTCTTCCATGTATTTGTTAGTGATTAATACAATATATTATTCTATGATAATATTGGACCTTTAAAAGAACTTACAGAGTGAGTGGGACCTACTTTTATTTTTTGTGGTTTTTTTATATTACATGTTGCTGGAAATACCTGTGTACATTTACTGAAATAACATTTTGACTTCCAGACTTTAATGGAGTATTTGTACTCCTGTTTCTACCTCTACTGTAGTAAAGTATGTGAATACTGTTTTGCCTTTAATTAATTATCTATTTTTGACTGTTTTGACAGATGAAGAGTCAGTAAAATGTAGGAATTAAGGCCATTCATAATGTATTTATGCATAGTTAGATCTCAGGGAGACACCAGGTTTCTCTTTTGGGTCTTGAACTGAAAAAGTCTGAAAACCTCTAGTTTACAAAAATGCAATAAAAACTATATAGTTGCTTGCTTTTGTAGATTTAAGTGATACTTCATTACTAATTGTCAACTTTAACTCAAAATGGGTCATGGAACCCTTTTAATTAGCTCATTAAAGTCATAGTATATAAAATACATAATGATATAAGATGTCTGAATCCATTCCAATTAAAGCATAAGACAAGTGTTGTCAGACAGAGTCTAGAAAGTAGATCAGAGCAACAAAATGTGAAAGGATGAGGGGAGATCTAAGCTGTGGAGATATAAGGCAATGAAATCAGTATGGAACTCAACTCAAGAAGGTATGTGTACTTATTTTGTATTACTGCTGACCACAGGTACAAAAAATACTGTGCATTGTACTATGTATAACTCTGTGTGTGCATGTGTGCGTGTGACAGAAACAACTTATCTTAAAAATGCAAACATTATGGTAATTCATGCAGGATTTTAGTCAATCTGAGTCCCAAGAAACATGAATTAGTTTTTTGTGTCTCAAGGTGAAAAAGATGGAAACTAATGATAAGTTGTTATATAATCAGTGTGACTTCCCTCCTGGAAACCTTACTTCTTCTGTTTGTGGCAGGGGTGTCCAACAAGCAGCTTGCAGGCCAAATTTAACCCATCAAACCAGCCCACGAGATGAATATGTATTTCGAAAAGATATCAACAGTCAAGGATGTTGAAATTATTTTAGTTCAGGGGTCACATGCAGTGCAATTTGATCTCTAATAGATTGGACTGGAAAAATGATAGCAAAATAACATATAGATGATGCATGCAAATGTTGATGAAATTAGGAAACTTTTATAGCTACAAACAATCCACAAACATTTTCAAACAATCTGAAATTTCCAAAGAAAAATAAGTGGAATTTTAACAATAGTATGGTTGTTACTAAATGTCTTGTGCCTTTGTAGATCAACTGTGACCTGTAAGTTGTAATGCAATTATATGCAGTGTTATGTTAAAATTGTACTTTTTTGCACTAAAACAAATGAATTATTATTTTTAGGTTATGATGCAGTTGTTTTATTGCTTGAGGTTAAATTGGTCTGTATGTGGCCCCTGAACTAAAATGAGTTTGAGACCCCTGCCATTTGGGTTTACAGAGGAAGAAACTAAAAGTGTGGGTGAAAGTTGACAAGAAGATTCAGTGAAAGCCTGATGGCGCCATCTTGTGTATCAACAAGGGCACGACGGGAAATTGGCAGCTAATGTGTTCGTAGTGGTTTCAATGAATGCTCAAAAACTTCTACAGCAGTTCATTAGGACTACTAATAAGGTGAACAGCTACTCTTGGGAATTTATTCATATGCTTTACACGTACGTTTAATCACTAAATAAATAAGACGTCTTTTCCTGTCGTTCAGTTCACCATATGCTACCAACGGCTCTCCCTCGCGCACACACGAGACATGAGGGTGAATCCCCGCATGCGCACATCCATCTGGCATCTCAACGTCTGGAGATTGGAAAGAAGATGATGCTACTGAGCGGCCGGCACGGACAGAAAGCATAATTAGCCTATCTTACTCAATGATTTTCACTTGCCTTGTTTAGTTTCATGCCAAATTTCTGTTTAATGTCGAACTTAAACTGGCGCTGTGTAAAGACTGAGTGGCTGTAAACGGCGGCAGAAGAAGAAACGGAGCAGTAATTGGAAGGAGTTGGGCATCAAATTGCACCGGATGTCATTACACGCTCTTAAATATCGAGCACGTAAGTATCGTCTTTTCAGCCTTGTGTCCAAGCTAAGCCCGCTGCACTTCAGCTTTTCACATTTCCTTTATGTTTTCCAGTTTGCTTTAAAAAGGTAGTAAAATTTTCAGTGATGTTTGGGGTTGTTTTAGGTCGCTGTAGTGTCCCTTTGTCTACACTACTCAATTCCTCAGTGGGTCAAGGGAGACAAGCTATAATAGCCTTATATCTTATATATTTTCGACAACATGGCTACTTTTTTTAATCTCAGTTTGGTGACTGATCATATGTTTGTCTCAGTTTGTTGTTTTTGGTCCTGTGAGATGCACACCTGTTCATCTAAAAAAAAAAAAATGCATCAGAAATATGCTTAAAATGGCAAACGTAAAATTGTAGCTGCAGATAAGCTAACCTCTTTATTAATACGCTCATTTTATTACATTCCAGTCATATTTGGATCTATTCCTGTTGAGTTTAAGTGTATTTTTGCATGATGTAGTCGTTTTGTGTGTATGTGCCACATGTAGTCAGATAACCATCGACAGGCTTGTGGGTCGTTGAGCATTTGTACTTATGCCTGTGTCTAAGCTCGTTGATCAATTGAATTTAAGCCTCTTGAGCGGCCCGAGTGAAACCTGCTGACACATGCGCCCCTGCCTTTTTGTGTGCGCACAAACCCGGTTAACCCGCTCTATCCCATTTTCATCACTGAACCAAAACCAGGGTGGGTCTGTCATTATAAAGTTCTGGAAGTGTCTGCAAATGATCACTCTGAGGTTAAATAAAAAATAATAATAAATACTTGTGCACTGTCTTGTTAGTGGACACTCCGCAGTGGTCAGTAGTTACTGTACACAAGGCATTTAATAATTTAAAGGACAGCTTATCTGACGCATCGGATTAATTATAGATTAATAAAGAGGCATCTGCTTCCAGCTCATAGGTGGATAAGAAGTGTTTATTATGCAACACAGGTTAGGCTAATTTGAGTCAATGAGTCACTCTTGATGGAGCTTACTACCTGCAGTTTATTTCTGTTTATGACTACTGAGCTATTACATGATGCATTCTTGAATAGTTCATTTAAAATAGGTTAATGAGGAATTATTCAGTACATGCTACTCAGTTACTGAATCTGTCCTTTATTTGACTTAAATATATTAGAGTGTGATATGGAGAGCAACATCAGGAACAGAGAAAGAAGAATTACAGAATCCAATGTCCTCCATTTCCTTTTATTATCTTAAACCGTTGTGACTGACCAGCGATCATAAGAATCAATGCAAAGTGCATTAACATCCTATAGAGATCCTGTTACCCTAATCTTTCAAATGAAGGCATGTGAAAAGATGCTTTGTTATCTTTCAGGATGTTTCCAGTGATGGGAAATGGAGAAAACTTTATCTTGAACTGAACTCCCTGTATTAACATCAAATAAAGCACAGCATATCCAAGAGTTGCTCACATTGAGGCAATTTTAAACATACTTTGTCTGAGAGGAGCTCAATGGGCTTAGAATTGAGTTTAATAGGGTTCTTTTTCAGTACATTATAGTCCGTTAGGCATACAGCAGACAGGCTTTATAAATGCCACATAAAAGGGCTGAATTATTACGCAGCGAAGCTACTAGTTCAACTGACTGTATACGTATGGCCTTTAATTTAAGGTGGGGTTTGTTCAGTGACTGACTTTTTCTCCCCTCTCTGATCCAGTGTAATCAAGACCAACAGCGGAGCCATGGAGGTTGTAACACATTTTGTGAATGACACTGTAGAATTTTACAAATGGAGCCTTACTATAGCAGGTAAGCACTCACCTGCAGTGTTCATCTTCAGACAAAATCATTCATCACAAATGACTGCATAATCACAAACCTGCTTGCAGAGTGAGGGGAAAATGGCCCATAAATGTGCACAATTTAACTACAGGGTGATTAGAAAAGAAGGACACTGTCATATGATAGTTCTAATTATAAAAGATAAGTGTAGAGTGCCACCAATGATGCTAATAACTCTTTTTACCCCCAGACAAGAGGGTGGAGAACTGGCCCATGATGTCATCTCCTTTCCCCACTCTGGCCATCAGCTGCCTGTACCTGCTATTTCTGTGGGCGGGGCCTAGATACATGCAGGATCGCCAGCCGTACACACTCAGGAAGACCCTCATAGTCTACAACTTCAGTATGGTGGTCCTCAATTTCTACATCGCCAAAGAGGTCTGTGTTACACATGGAGACAAGTCAGTTTGTCTGATGGTTCATGTATGCAAGTTGGTCTCGTATAGGTCGGTTTGTCATGGTGCAAAAGAAACAAAAGGGCAGCAACTCAATTTGATCAGTTAAGTTCATGCCATAAAATCCTTCTAGCTTGCAGCTGATATTTGTTGCAGCTCTAAGTTGAGTTTTCACTGTGTCATTACAATAAGAAGGATGGTGTGGAGAAAAAGAGTAAAGGAAATTAAATGCTAGCAGTAATGTGAGCTGCTACTGATGAATGTACAGCTTAATTTAATGAAGAGCGAAAATACTGGAATACAGCTGCATCTCTTTCATATTGCATAATAAGGGTGGAACAGTGAGTGTTCAGTTGTGTGATAATGATCATGGTTTAGATAAATATATGAACCATGTTGGATTATGTGTATTGGATAATTATACTGTGAGATACTTGTAAAAGCAGGGATTCTAGTATCTGAAAAACATTGCAACTCATGTCTGGTTTGAAGAAAGACATTTGTATCTTTAGTGTTTCGATAAAGTGTGTCACTTTAGAGTTCACTTTTGATAACCGCTTTTCTGATTTAGTGGGTTTTTTTTTTCCCCTTCAGCTCCTACTAGGCTCCCGAGCAGCCAGATACAGCTACCTCTGTCAGCCTGTCAACTACTCCAATGATGTCAATGAAGTCAGGGTAAGTTTCCTCCTACATAAACAACAAACAAATGGTTCCAGGCACAACAAACCCTACCCCTTGCACTCATAAGTAAATGGGAAAACTTTTTTTTTTTTTTTTTTTTTTAATTGTAACTTTGACCTATCTTCCCCAAAATGTAATGACTTCTATTCTGGGTCACTGGCAATCTATAAACCAAATTTGGTATGAAACTGAACCAATAGTTTTCCTGCTAAAGTGTTAAAGAGACAAACCATCTGAAGCAAACACAATACCCCTTGCCTACCCTTCAGGGGGTGGGGTAAAAGCAATATACATCGGCCACAGCTACAGTACATACTGAAAGACATTAATCCTAGAAAAACAGCTCTGGCTTGACTTCATATCCCAATACACCTGCTTAATTCTGATAAGTGCATTTATTTTGGTCTGGAGTAAACCAGAAAAGAAATAAAGAGAGGATTGGAAGCTAAAAGTTTCTAGCTGTAGTGATTTGAGGACATGTAGGGTGTGGCCTGTGCTCGGAATGCCGTGAGTAATTCATCTCACCACTCTGAAACTCCTCCCTCTCCTTCACCTTTGGGCCTTACTCTTTAATGATGGCATTAGTAAGGGATAAGAGATACCAGAGTGTCATGGCTTAGCGAGCAAATGTTTTACTCTGTGTATGACTTTGTTAAACAGAGAGCAATGAAGCTGAGCTATATAAAACCATACAGAGAGATTGTGAAATAATATAAAAGGATAATATCGCAATGTAAGTAAATGTGTGATGTGTTTGCTTTATTGATCTCACAATATGCTACTTAATACTGAGCTTTTAATTTCCCCTTATGAGCAAGTGTCATGTATCTGCACATCTGAGGTGTGGATGAATATTAAGGAATTTGCTTCACATATACACATATTGTGTATAATGTTGTAGATATACAAAACTTGAAACAGCTCGGCATGCCATTGCCATACCTACACTGACCTTTATGTGCTCATTCTTCCCTGCTTTCTTAAATATTGTTGCTATTTAACTGAAAAAAATAAGGCTTCTAGAGGGTTCCATTGACATTGTAATGGTGCGCATCCTGACAGAGGTATCAAAGATGCCATCACACTTGGTCATGTTCGCATCAAGGATTCACTAAGAAGGATCCAAATGAATTCATTCAACCTGTTTTGCTTCTCTAGATAGCATCTGCTTTGTGGTGGTACTATATCTCCAAAGGAGTGGAATTCCTGGACACAGTATTTTTCATCCTGAGAAAAAAGTTCAACCAGGTCAGCTTCCTCCACGTCTACCATCACTGCACCATGTTTATCCTCTGGTGGATTGGCATCAAATGGGTCCCCGGTGGACAATGTGAGTATCTGAGTTTGTGTTTTATACATTTTGGGCTGGATCTACTAAAGATATGCATGTATAAAAACGTGTGCAAACTCATTGCACATGCAAAAAAAATGTACAAACTGATTTACGAACAGTGCACATTAAGGGTCGCATCTTTCAAAGGTGTAAAATAGCATGTCTGCATCCAGGTAGTACGTTTGCCACAATGGATATGCAATTGTGCATGGGCTGGGGGAGAAAATGTAAATCTATCAATTTAGCGTACGCATAGTAATTTATCAAACCCGAAAGTAATTTTGCTCATAGAAACTGTGTCTATATTTAACCCATCTCAAAGAGAAGTGCAAACTGTATACGTAATTGCACACACGGCTGTGGTTATTGTTGCAAGAAGGAGACATCGAAATGATGAAACAAGACACAGAGAATGCATTTTTCACCCTCGTGTGAACATTTTTGGACTGAATGAGTAAACAGTCATTAAAACATATGGCCTATCCAGCCTTGTCATTTTGGAGCTGCTGGAGGAAGTCAGTGCATATTTGGAGGCAGCCATGAGAAGGAGTTACACAATACCTGCAATGACAAAACTCCTGGCAATTTTACATTTTTGGGGGTCCTTCCAGCGTACGGTAGCTATTACAGCTGGGATCTCCCAATCCCATTTCAGATGTGCTGTCTGACGTCCTAAATGCCATATTACGCTGAATGGCCAGGTTTATTAGGTTTCCACACACTCGGGACTCCTTGAATGAAACCAAACCAGAAACAAGGCTTCTTTGCAGTTGCTCATTTAAGGGTTTATTTGCGTCATCTATCAACACCTCTAATTCTATAGGGTCGAATTTACCTTTGCGCTTTTGTCTGTCCAAATGCTGCAAACCAACAAAAAACACACAAAACCCTCATTCAATAGGCATGTCTTCAACACATTTGCACCTGTTGTCATTTATACAATCACTCTTAGTAAATCACCTGTAAACAGCAGTTCAGCCCCACATGCACACACAAATTGGGATCTTAGTAGATCCAGCCCTTAAACAGGAAGTCGGTTTCTACAGCTGAATTGATCACAATAACTGTGAGTTGTGTTTATCACTATTAATATACTTTTGTGACTTACTTTCTGCAGCTTTTTTTGGTGCAACCATCAACTCCTCCATCCACGTCCTAATGTATGGGTACTATGGCCTCGCAGCTCTGGGACCTCAGATGCAGAAGTACCTCTGGTGGAAGAAATACCTTACTATTATTCAGATGGTAGGAATCATGTCAGATTAACAATTATTGATGGCTATTGTACAAAGTCACTGGCTAAGTAGAAAATCTTTGGTAGAATGCAGGTTATTTCAAAAAACACCATAATTCAGATCTTTCAAAGTTTTTCACCTTTGTTCTAAGACACATTCTTCTAAATATTCTCATCAATTCATTCCTGTTTGTTTGGCGATTTGACAATGGTTATCCATGATGATTTTCAAGAATTGGATAAGCAGATTAGAAAAATGGGTTGATATATTTTTATTAGAAAATGATCAGTATGTGATTCCAAGATTTATCCAAGAACTGTGACAATAACCAAACTGGTTGTAAGTGAATTTGTATTGATGTCATTGATAGTTTCTATTTCATTTTTCGTTACACAATCATGGATATACAGCAACAAAACTGTTTGTGTGGAAGAACTGACTGTAGCAAATTCACAGAGCTTTCTATTGCCTTTGTTGGACAAAAACCTTCCCTTTTATAATGTTCCAGTCTAGCATTTGCTTTATATTATCTAACGGTTGACCAAACTCTTGTGTGTTGAACAGATCCAGTTCCACGTCACCATCGGCCACGCAGGTCACTCACTGTACACAGGCTGTCCATTCCCCGCCTGGATGCAGTGGGCTTTAATTGGCTATGCTGTCACCTTCATCATCCTGTTCGCTAACTTCTACTACCATGCATACCGACGCAAACCATTCTCCAGTCAGAAGGGTGGCAAGCCCATTGCAAACGGCACCACTATGGTAACTAACGGCCATAGCAAAGCGGAGGAAGTGGAGGATGATGGAAAGAAGCAAAAGAAAGGAAGAGCGAAAAAGGAGTAAACAGAGGAAGAGGTCTGGTGTTTAAAGGACAGTTTTGTTTTCAGGGCCAGAGAAGGAAGGGGGAGGGAAGGGAAAAACAGAGAAGTTCAAAGCAAACAAATCCTCACCATCTCTGCAAATACTGTAGAAGGATGTGATTTGTGACCGACTGGAAATGGTGAAAGGGTAGCAGTGTGTATTTATCGGTGTGTATGTAAAGGGCTCTGGTTTTGAGAGTGATAGAGGGGTGTTGGTTGTCTTCAAAAACTTCTTTTTTTTTTTATTGAAAGAAAGCAAATGCTGATCACGTAGGCTTCATGGTGTTCTGTCCAAATGTGCTTTGGACCATAATAGGACCAAATAATTCAGACCTACAACCCTCAACTCAGCATTCACTAACTTGTCAACCAAATTCACCTCCAATTTTTGTACTCTGGATTCCAGTGTCGTTTTATCTGAAAGCTTAAATAGTCTTAAATATGCTTATTTATTTTCTAGTGCTCTAAAAGAGTTTTAACAAATTTAACTATGACCAACAAAAGAACATCCAAAGGCTGTACCAAAGGGAAGTTTTTGTTTACGGTACCAAGAGTCAGGCAAATGGAAAAACCCACTACAAATTTACACTGCCATCTACTGTTTTTGATTATATCTATTCCATCTACCAGTCCTATATGTCACGGACTTCATTATCCGCTTTATCAGACTGATTTAACCATGCTGCATTTACAGTTTGATGCTATTTTCTTTGTGTTCATTGTGAATTACAAACTTTGTTAAAACACTTGTGGGGAAGAGGACTGTAGTTTCTTTTTAGTGTTTATGAAAAACTGTTGGTATCTTTGTCATAATACATATTTTTTTGTGGGTCATGGAGTTTTATTTCTTTTTGCTGTGCAATGTAGCTAAAGTGCAAGAATAAGGGGTTGAAAGGGCTCAGTACTGTCTCACTGCCACGTAGGACTGAAAGGAAATTCAACCTGAGAAAGATCTTTTTTAAGAACACAATCACCATTTTCACTCATTTTCTTTAAATGAAAGTGGTACAGCTTCTCACTGCACATATAACTGAAATAAAGACAATATCAGCACCCTATAGTTATGTATTTGTCTCTGTTTGTTCATATGGGGTAATTGGTCCGACTACACACTGGTATGTTTTTGCAGGTAATTTATATGATCAGGAATCTTCTCCATTTCCTCTTTTCATTCCCTCATTTCCTTCTTCAGTCTCTTCCAGCCCAGGTGATTGTGAGTGGGGCAGAGGTAGCCTGTGCCTTTGGCCTGTCCAGACAGATCTGCCCTAATCTTTGGGGGCAAATTGGCTTTACTTCCAAAAGAGCTTATTTCCACGTCACTCTGCGAGCAACCCAGAAAACCAGGTCACTGGAAGAGAAGCCTCTGCTAATCTGCCATCAGGTTGCTACTGCAGCTCTCAAACTGTATGGATTAGTTAACATATGGTAGTTGATGTATAAAATAGTAGGACTACGCTGTATTTGTACAGTGACAATGGCTTTTTTTGTCCACAGGATTTAATTTAATTTCTAGGTTCATGTCAGAACTTTACTCCTCCCTTTCACTCACATCTTTCACACTAGATATCCATTTTCTTGAGAGGCCCATAACCAACACATAAACTATCATGTTTCACTGCATGGGGATCCATTAATTGCACCTCCTCAAGCCACAGTCATTTTCCTGTGGAGTGCACAACTCAGGTCATGTGCATTCTCATATTTCATTATTTATTTGTTTTTAATATTTTTAATTTTTCTATCATTATGCTTTGTCAAAATGTCTCTGTCTATTAATTAGTTCACTATAACCTTGCTCTCATCTGTCCCTTTACGGGCCTGCATCTTATCCTGGTGCACCACCACCTGTCGGTTTACACCTACAGCATCGACATGCACGGACGTAGATGTGAATGATGGATTGGATGAGATGAGTAAGAGGAGGTGTATTTGTCCTCCCTCGGGACACAGAGGGATCTAAGCCAGGTTCTAAGAGGATTGCAGAAGGTCCAAGGCTTTCCTATCAAAGGCATTTAGCACAGGTCACTATAACCTGCTGGTGAAGGAGTGTAAATGCATACAGGTGGTTTATACATTTATCTGCTAAATGCAGGAGTCTGGGTGTAACAAATGCTTTTTAATGTAAAACTCTAATAAGTCCATACCTATGCAATACTCTTTGAGGGGGAAAAAAATGTCATATCCATCTGCACAGATTGCTTAATAAATTATTTTAATAATGGGGCATATTTAGTTTGACACTACACACAGCAATGTAGTGCTCTAAAAGGGCCAATCTGGAGGGTGAAGTGTCAGTCATTTTGCAAGGGTTAAGCTCCTCAAACCCGACTCATTCTCTCATCTCATTATCAATTATATGACTAACCTCACACTGTGGAAACTGTCAGCATTTTAGTGGCTGCCTGTTGAGCTGATTTTATGTGTGGAGAGCACCCTCTGCTGGGCTTCAATTATACCTGTACATCTGAGAAACAAGATGTGAAGCATTCAAAGTAATGTTTTTACTATATATTTAGGAAAGAATGTAGAGCAGGTAGATTACTTTAGTTTTAAAAACATGTTTATTATTGTTCAATCAAGTCTGCATTCTGTTATGTTTAATTCAGTTAATCATTCCAAAAGTGAAGCACTACCAAAGAATAATGTAAACGGAGCTTGTATTGTGCCTATGAGGTGAAAATTACAATGTTATTAGTGAAGTTATCACACATTATTACAACAATTACACTACATTTTTTGTTAGTTACACACCTTTGACGTAGATATCTTAACTGTAAAGGAAAAATAGTTACTATTTTGACATGTTTCAGGCCTTCCACAAATTATCTTTGGATGAGGACTGATTCAAAAGAAAAATTATTGCAAAAAAAAAAAAAAAATCTTAGACAAAAAAAGTATAATAAATAAATAAAGGTCTTATACAGTATGTCCTAATCACAGGATAAAACTCATTTTAGTTCAGGAGCCACATGCAACCCAATCTCTTCTCTAGTGGGTAGGACTGGCAAAATAACAGCATAATAACCTATAAATATTAACTATAATTTTTTGTTGCTTAGTGCAAAATAAATAAAGTGGAATTTTAACAATATTATGCCTCAACTTCTCATTTATACATGTGCATTACAACTTAGAGGTCACAGTGGATCCACAAAGACACAAAACATGTAACAGGCAGAATGTTGTTAAAATTCCACATATTTTTCTTGTTCCTCAAAGCTCAGAAGTCATCACCTCTTGAGACTTTAGGGTATCTAAATATTATTGAGAGAAAATTTAAAAGACCATGTTAATTTTA
>JAQQZY010000017.1:15612120-15627807 GCA_030068375.1 Ostorhinchus rueppellii | reverse complement strand
CAGAAGTCATCACCTCTTGAGACTTTAGGGTATCTAAATATTATTGAGAGAAAATTTAAAAGACCATGTTAATTTTACTCAGTTTATAGTGTAATGTCAAAGAGATAGACACGCAAATAAATAAATAAATAAATAAATAAATAAATAAATAAATAAATAAATAAATAAACAAACGTTGGCGTTTAAGTCCTTCACTTCCGGGTTGACGTCTACGTCACACCGTGCCCCGTGCCCCTGCAGTGCCTGGCGGTGCCCTGTCTGTCAGCTCCGGTAAGATTCCACATCAGGATTCCTCTGTTGTGGCTTGTTTGGTACTATCTTATTATTTATGTTTTTAATTATAAATATGAAGTCCAATCTTTATCGGACAAATGATGTCACAGACTCAAAGTTACATTTTAGGTTAAATGTGAGTTTGAGAAAAATTAGTTTGAGAAAAGCGACATCTAGCGGCTACAAACGGAAGCAAATAGGCCCCTCAAGAAAAAGTAGTTTTAAAAGATTTAAGCAGAAGCTGAGCTGCTTAAATGTAAACATCAGCGTGTTTCTTCATCGGGTTTTATTTGTTTTGGCTCAGGATGTACGACTAGGACCATGTTTGTGAGTCTGTCGTAGTGGAGCAGAGGATGACGTCCACCGCAGGGGGCGCTGCAGCTCCTCCGTCACAGTCAACTTCATCCTCCTCGGACAATAGCGCAGGGAGGAGGCAGCACCGGGCTCCCTCAGCCCAGGAAGGGACCAACAAGCGACCCGTTGGACTCAGAGGCAGGTCTAGGTCTTCTCCTGCTGCCAATAGGAGTAAATGGACAGGGGTGAGCTGGAGGTCCGCGGACGGAAGGGAGAGGGAGCCCGAGAGCCGCGGAGAGGCAGCTGTTCAACCGGATGGTGCTGAAGCTGTTGTCGGACCGAACAGGGCGGATGCTGTCAGAGAAGAGCCGATAGATTCTGGCTCACCTTTACGCCTTCCCTGCTTTAAGAGTGAACGATCAGCCCGTCTGTGGTCGAGCCCAGCGTCGGTGAAGGAGACCAGGAGGAACCCCGCAGGCGAAGGCATCCACAGGGGGAGAGTCGGTGTGTCTGTGGGCTGCGGACCGGGTTTGTGGAGAGGAGGATGCTTGCAGGCTGAACTGATCCACTTCCATCTGCAGAAGAGATTGAAGAAAAGAAGTGCGAAGATGCAGACCAAAACAGACAGCAGAGTCACAGAGGAGGCCGCCCAGGCCGAGCCGGAGCCGGTTGCAGAGGCTCCAGAGGCGGGGTCCGTGACACAGCAGGACGAGGCCTATGACGACGAGATGGAGAGACTGTTGGAGGAAAATGAAGACCTCAAGGTTTGGCACTTACTGTTTTTATTTTTTTCATGATGCCTGTCCTGTGTCATCACTTAGGAGGTGTTTTATAGATGGTAACAGTGTAGACGTGCAGGTCACAGGGTTGTAGTGTGTCAGACATGCTTGTTTGTGGCCTTCAGTCTGGATTTTATGTTTGTTCTCTCCTTCGCAATTAATGGGTGGACATGAAAACACAAGATTATGTGATGTGGGCATTTTTAATGTACTCACCCAGCAGACAATCCTTAAATTACACTAGTTATGCAGGCCTAATTGGTTATTGATCTCTCTGGTATTGATTTACTAGGATGAATGATAGGAAGGGGAGTGGACATGGAGGTTGGGTCTGGATTGCATGTAGAACGTGTCATGTTTGCAATCACAAACTGATGTTCTTTAGTTGGAAAATCCTGTTTTGTCTTTTTAAAGTTGTCTGTGTTTGGCTCACATCCAAAATATCCATTACTCTATCTGTGGAGTCAGAAGTCAGACATTAAAATAGTAGAGGTTAATCTTGCTGATCTTAGTCTTAACTGTCTCATAATTGTGACACATAATTGTTGCTTTGGGACACCAGTGTGAGATAGAAGAGATGAGGACAGAGATGGATGAAATGCGTGACACATTCTATGAGGAAGATACTTGCCAGCTGCAAGAAATGAGGCGGGAGCTGGAGAGAGCCAATAAAAACTGCCGGATCCTGCAGTATCGTCTGAGAAAGGCTGAGAGGAAGAGGCTGCGTTATGCCCAGACAGGAGAGATCGATGAAGAGCTGCTCAGGAGTCTGGAGCAGGACCTGAAGGTACAGATGGGAGGGGAGGGCTGTGTGTCTGTCTGGACTGTGTTGTTCCATTGTGTGTATTTTCATCCTTAAAGAGCCAAAGCAGTCTCTTGGAAATAGACTGAAATGAAATAAACTGTGCTTTCATAATAGAAGTTGTCTTTAATGCACAGTAATCATCACACTACACTGATCGCAGGTGGCCAAAGATGTGTCTGTGAGGCTGCACCACGAGCTGGAGAAGGTGGAGGAGAAACGCGCAAAGACAGAGGATGAGAATGAAAAACTCAGACAAAAACTTATAGAAGTGGAAGTGACCAAACAAGCTCTGCAGAATGAACTAGATAAAACCAAAGAGGTGGGTATCACAGTCACCATCAAGAGAAGGATATTTAAAGGGGTTATATGTAGTAATTATACTTTACATAATCAAATAAGACCTAAAATTAACACCAGAATGTTTAGAATAAATAACTATGAAGTTATGCTATCCAGTCTAATGGATAGCATAGATATGAACTGCATTTATTTACATTGATGGACATTACTGTGACCACTAGAGGGAGTAGTGAGTCACTCTGAGTAAAACTAACACCATGAGCTTTTGACCAAACCAACAGAAAGTGATAAGAACTGTTAAGAAACAACTTTAAGAGTCAAAGAAAGTATCCAAGTGATTGTTTGATGTTGATGTTAAAATCAAAGTATATCTTCTACAAAAGTGAGCTTGATTATGAGGCTTATTAAGGTATACATTTATTATGTGAGATTATTATCTTTGCCAAGTTGCCGTTTGTTGAACCACAGTTCAGAATAAGCTGTGACAGTTCTGACCTTTAGACAATTCAAAACAGATCAAAACAGAATAGCAGGAATTAACAGCTGGTGACAACACATGTCATACAGAAAACAGAGGTGATTTGTGGTTTTACTTTGGCTGTTTGACTAAAAACAGAGCTACAATATAAACAATCAGGTGATACAAAATAGGAAGATCATACAAATAACCCGCGATGAGTGTGAAGAACAAAACTTGAGACCATAACACAGATGTGTGTGAAAAATGAGATGTATACTTTATTCACTGAGTGATGCAGTCTGTGGATACATAGTGTTGATTGGCCGGTGGTTTTAGTAGCGTAAGTGTGTTCTGGTACGTGACTTCCCCTACTGTTGAGAGTTCAGACAGATACTATATAGAACCTCTTCAAGTCAGATGTGCAGCTTTAGTTTTTGATCAGCAAACTATCTTTTTCATTAGGTAAGTCAGATACAATTTGACCCAAAAGAAATTAATATATTGTTTCTATTTAAAAATGAGATAAATTTAGCATAATAGCAACAAAATAATTGGGAACTGTCTCCCCTTTAAAATGTCTTTTCCCACTTTTTAGCCCTAAAATGTATAAAGTACTGCTACAGTAGTCCATAAGTGTATAGTCACATTAATGTGCACTATTCAGAGTATTTGTTAGTTATTGTATTCACTGTTCTCCCTCAGTCTCAGAAGAGAAGAGGAAGCAAGGACATCCTGAAGACAGACAAGAAAGCAGCACAGACTCCAACTGAGGTGAGATCTCCTTGAAAAATCAACATCTGTCCAACATATTTTTCTTAAATAACATAAATAGTTCAGAGACTCTTCAAATTACCACCGAAAGGAGAAAAGAATCTGTCTAAGGAATGTCTACATTAATAATGATATTAAGTTTTTTCCCATAGATGTGAGACTTAATCTCACTGATTTATATGATGTATTGCAGATGAGGTTGAATTAGATACTGGGAGGTTAAAGGAGTTGGCCAGAGAGATGTACTTTTAAAAAGCTGAGAGTTTGCAAAGCTCCAACAATTACTTTGGATTTAGCCAACCTCAGACGTCCATTAGGTGAAATGATAGATGTTTTGGCGCAGAGGAGTGCATTACAGAACCTCTACAGTTTAATCTTAAATCCTTCCGTCTTTATGTCTTATTGCAGAAACCAACCCTCTGAACTTCAGAATGAAGTTTCAGCTCTCACCGTTTAGATACACATTTCTTAGGACAGTCTGTTTTCTGTTACTTTCTCCAGGAGGACAATGAGGATCTTAAGTGCCAGCTCGCTTTGATCAAAGAGGAAGCAGTACTTATGAGGAAGAAGACAGCCAAGATCGACAAAGAGAAAGACCGTCTGGAGCAAGAGTTACAGAAGTACCGCTCCTTCTATGGCGAACTGGACAGTACCCATCCCAAAGGGGAGGCGGGCGGGCCGCCCACCACCCGTGAATCAGAACTGAAACTGCGACTTCGCCTTGTGGAGGAAGAAGCCAACATCCTGGGAAGGAAGATCGTTGAACTGGAGGTAAGACCAGACAAATCTGAGTAGAGTTTGGAGTGGAGAACACAAAGAATAATTTGGTTTTCTTTGCTACAGGTTGAGAACCGCGGTCTGAGGGCGGAGCTTGACGACCTCCGTGGCGAGGGAGAGGGTGCAGGAAGCTCTGGGTGCGGAGCGATGGGCGGAGCGGGCGCAGGGAGAGGCCTCGGAGACGATCTGACGGAACTTCGACAGCAGCTGCAGTTAGTGGAGGATGAAGCAGAGCTGCTGAGGAGGAATCTTGCTGATGCTGAGGAACAGAACAAGAGGGTGACCACAGAGCTGAACAAGTTAAAGTTTAAAGCTGGTACACATGAGGGAGGCACCCGGCATGGAGGAGGAGCAGGAGGAGCAGGGATTGATGGAGCAAAGGTAGAAGCCCTCCAGGAAGAGCTGAAAGCAGCACGACTGCAGATTAATGATCTAAGTGGAAAGGTAGGAAAGAGGTCAGCCATACTCACCAAATACTGACTAGGTTTCCTATCCCTGTGTTAAACCTGTTTTTTAAAGCAAATGTAAAAGCTTGTAATTGCTAAAGTTTTGCATAGTAGATCTTAGGGTGTTTTGGATGTTAAGTCATGGATTTCATTGCATCATCCTCATTTCATTGCATCATCTCTCAGTGAAGTATAGGCCATATATGAAACCGACACTACACATATTAATGATGAAATTTAGCTTTGAAGGTCTAACATCATACTTGTACATTCATACATGGCTTCAGTTCAGTTGATTAGAGTGACTCACATGTACTGTTTCTGCCTTTTCCCCCATATCCATAAGTCAAATCAAATTTATTTTAAAGTCTACCACTTTCACGTCTCTGTTTTCCCTCAGGTAATGCAGCTTCAGTATGAGAACCGTGTGCTGCTCTCCAACATGCAGCGTTACGACCTGGCCTCCCATCTCTCTTTGCGGCCGAGCCCAAGGGACAGCGACGCAGAGAGCGATGCTGGTGGAGCAACAAGCGGACGCCGCGAGAGTGACGAGGATTCCACCTCCTCCCGCCTCCTCCCACCACATCGCAAGCGAGAGGGCCCCGTAGGCGGGGAAAGCGACTCAGATGAAGTCAGGAATAATAATGGAAACAGCCGATGCTTGACACCCACACGGGGGCTTTACACGCCCACAGGACCTGAGGGCGCCGCCTCCTCCGCCTTAGCCCGCTTCCTGCCTGGTGGCCGGTGCAGCTTGCGAGACAGGCAGCAGATGATTGACATCCGTGTGGAGGCGGAGCGACTCGTTCGGACCATCGACCGGCTCATCGCAGACACAGCCACCATCATCTCCGAGGCGAGGGTCTATGTTTCCAACGGCGACCTGATGTACGGACGAGGAGGGGAGGAAGGTGCAGAGGATGATGGGAGCCGGATCAGGGAGCATGAGCTGCTTTATCGCATTAATGCTCAAATGAAGGCCTTCCGGAAGGAACTGCAGGCCTTCATAGACAGACTGGAAGTGCCAAGGCTGGAGGACAGAGACTCAGATGAACCACTGTCGGTGAGAAAATTCACTAAGATGTATTATGTGGTGGCACATAAAATATCTCAAAACAGCTTAATGCTAATTCTATTTCTTCCCTCTTCTCATTTAATTCAACCTCTTATTTCTTATCTGTTATGGTCCGTCACTCCGCTGTTCTTCACCCAGATGTTCCAGCCCATCATTTTGCTCATCCTCATACTCGTACTATTCTCATCCCTGTCTTATGCCACCATCTTTAAACTAGTCTTTCTTTTTACTCTGTTCTTTGTTCTGTGATGTACAACTCCCTTTATTTACATCATCCCCTGTTTTGTTTTGCTCTGTTGATTTTATTTCCTCCTCCCCGCATCATTTGTTGCCAAGGTAACCGAAAGCACAGGAAAAGCTCTGCCCTTGACAAAGCCACAGTCACATTTAACAAAGTGTGGCTGAATTCAACACTGGAGCGTATATGATCTACAACACATTACAGTCTGCAGCAGTCCATCAACAAGGTGAGTTCCTCTGTAAAGCTGAGCTTCACAAAAGATTTGACAAAAGAGGAGCAGCTGTTATGATGTGTTGACACTGAAGCAGATAGTATCACACACTTTTAAATGTGTCACATAGCAGTTTTGCTGTTTGTTTTTTTGGAAATTGAGGCCAAAATGTGAAGACAGTAGATGTAAGAAATGAATACTGTACAACAAACTAGGGGGTTCTCTGAAAGGATGTTAATCTACAAATGCCCCACAGCTATGTAAATAAATGAACAAATTACAATTACTTTGACATTTGTTATAATTGTGTTAAGAGTCACATTTTAGTGTGATTTGTGTTTTGCTTTCTTCACTGAAAAAATATATAGAGATTTTTTTGTCTAGGTTCTTTTCTAAACAAACATCTTCCTTTAAGTCTGAAGGCTATATTTGAAGGCTTGGACATTTCTGTAATGCTACAAGGTTTTATTTATAGTCATGTTTTCTGACCCATTTCACCTCTATAAATTTGTGTTGTTCTACTTGGTTTTATCATGATTTTAATTATATTTAAATTGAATTAATTGCAGAACTCTGCCTCTTCCTGTTTTAACAGATCAACTCCACAGTTGAATGCATTCTTCTTTGGCTTTGCTCATCCACAAAGTTCTATTAAAATTGTTGTAGGTAATTACATATGTATGTGACAGACAAACACACATGAGTGGTCACATAACTTCCTTTGCTGAGGCAAAAAGGAAGAAGGGTCATATAGGCCAAGCTTTATGTCACGATGCAACAGCACAGGAAGCTTCAGTCCATTCCATGCAGTTTCATGACCTGCTTTAACCTCGCAGCTAAAAATATTTATTACTAATGTGTTACGACCTCCGCTTTGTTTTTCAGAACTACCCTTTACATGCCACGTTGCTGTCGCAGTTTCCTAAAGGTAATGTAAGAATTTTTTTAATCCTTCTCCTAAAGACCTAAGGGACTGTGTTTGTCATTTGTCAGGGAATAGAACAGGTGCAAATTACGGTGACGATCCAGAGGCTTGAAACTGAAAGGAATGCTAAAGATCATGTCCTTTGCCAAATGTCAGATCTTGTCCGGATGCCACACATTTCCCAGCAGGCCTTCTGATTAGGGGCAGTAATTGATGGTGTGGCAGATGAACAGAAGCAACTGTCCTCAGATGTCACTGGAGCAGGATGAGTCAAGAACACAGTCATAGGTTCAGCTTACTCCTGGACAGAGTCTGAGATTTCACCCATTTTGTGTCTTTGCACAATTTACAACATGCGCTCACCGGACACTGTGTTAATGGTCGCTTTCATAAGCTTAAGTCATTACCAATGACACTGACATTATCTGTCATTTTTAATGGCAGGTTGCCAAACATGCGAGGCATCCTCATTGCTCCACCGTTTTCGTGACTATGTTCAATAAAGATATTATTGACCGTGACACATTATTACTCACTGTGTCACCTACACCCATTTGGCATCCCTCGGAAAAATGATTTGCTGCAGAGGTTTGTCACAAGACAAAATCTGCCCAAGCATCCGAAAACGGAGTAGCAACAGAGAAGCCTATTGGCCAAGAGATTGCAGCAGCTGAAATAGCTATGTAAACACTTTCCCTCTCTCCGTGAGCCCCAGTAATTATAGCCAGGATGCTGGTGACGACAGTTGTCCCATCGAGACTTCAAATGCTGGAATAAATTTGACATTATGACATTTGATCCTGTCTCCAATGGCGCGCCCACGTAAACACTGGGGAGCAGTATAAAGGCTGGGTACCCCGGCTGGAACAGAAGTTGTTTACCCTTTTGCCCAACGCACCCGGACATAACCTGACATGAGGTGTGATTAGAAGTAGGGGCCCTTTAAATCCAGCCCGGGCTTTTTACGTAACACAGCGGAGGAAAACCGAGGGGGGAAGCACCGGAGAGGGGACTTGACAATTTGGAGACGAGTGGAGTGAATGTGTTAGAGCGGCCAGAGCGCACGGCACACAGGAACTACAGCAAACTGAGGATTTATACAGGAGGGCACCCGAAACTCATTTGTAGAAGGTAAGAACAGTTTGGTACCACTGGTGATGTAACAGGTGTAAGGTGAATGTCTGATGATTTTCTGGCAGATGTAATGTATAACTAAAAATAATGTAATAATTAAAATCCAAATTTGACTACACTTAATGACAGAACCTAAAATTGTCAGGGCACTTATTCACGTGTTGCTTTTGAGTTTTTATCTTATATCAAACCTTTCATTTTATATTCAAGTATAAGGAGCAATGACAGTGTAATCTAGTTTAATTTCCCTGTTACAGTCCACCCTTCTCTTTGTTCCACTCCATAGCCCCATGCGCACAGACCACACAGAGTTTACTATGCGTAGTTACAAGTTTATTAATATCTCTACTCTTGCATCACATGTGGGAGGGCAGTGGTGGTACATTAGGATAATATTGAACAGGAACACAAATGTATCTAATAACTGCAAAAACAATATCAAAACCAAGCTGACTTCATTTACTTACTAGGAGTTTATTGAGTTACTAGACAGTCAGTGCTGCATCACCAAACAACTCATCCTGACTTTAACCTAATATTAAATCACTGTAGGGTCCATGGTTGTTTATAGGATACATGGAACAGTCATATAAGTGGAAGTCTTTAAGAGCCTACATGTTGATCCCTTTATATGACCTTAATAGCCTCAAATAGAATCATCCTTCTTGTACTTTGTGGAGGCCACATGCAGTCAAAAGTGGAAACAAGCATTTTTACCCTTCTTAGAAAATCCAGTTAAGCTCAGTCGTGCTGTGCATAGTTAAAATATCTAAGCTATGAGCCATCAATCTGCCCGTCTTCAAAACAAAGCAAAGAGAAGATGAGCTGGTTTCAGATTTTAGGGGCAA
The DNA here is from genome assembly GCA_030068375.1 of Ostorhinchus rueppellii. Taxonomy (NCBI): domain Eukaryota; kingdom Metazoa; phylum Chordata; class Actinopteri; order Kurtiformes; family Apogonidae; genus Ostorhinchus; species Ostorhinchus rueppellii. The sequence goes on along the minus strand of JAQQZY010000017.1, from coordinate 15,618,468 downwards.
AAGGTGTTTGGTACATGCCATTAGGCTTACACTGATGCCATGTGTGCACTATTGGGTCAGGTTCCAAGAAAATGGCCACCCCAGTGCATGCCTGAGATATTTATCTTCCTATCTTCAAAAGCAGGCTGGAGGTCAAAGTAACCAGGAGTCTAAACACCATGCTGTCATGCGACACACTTGTCCACACGTGCCACATAGGTAGGCTAACATGCATGTGAATTTTGGAGAAGAATGTGAAAGGAACAGGCTGTAAATAGCTGACCTTGTCAATCAGAACAAGTGATTTAAGATATGAAATCCCCTTTTACTAAGACAAGTGAATGAAGTGAGTTCAATGGAATGTACCTGTTTCAGCTGCTGCAATTTAACTCCAGTGACTCTGAAGTATGAAGGTAAATTAGTTTTCAGAAAAGATTTTTTGCCAAATATTAAAAGAATCTTAAAACAAGATAGAACCAGCAGATGAGGACAAGATCAGTGTGGCCTTCTAAAAGTAAAACCAATAACAAGCTTTTCTTCTCTGTCCCACGTATCTGTCACTATAGAGTTTCCAGGCCATCGATCCTTTGGCCCCTCGCTGGCAAAGTCTCAGTGACCTCTCAGAGAAAAGTGCAACAGGAGAAAGGGGGGAAATTGCCATTTAAAAACGCCCCTGGGTATTGAGTGGCCTGCGTCATGGCAGCCATTGATCTAGAGCGTGGACTGGAACACGGCGGTCGCGGCTGGGGGCAAGAGAGGCCAGAGCTGATGGACAACTTTGACTCAGAGATGCAGGAATGGGAAGACCAGCTGCAGGACATTCAGAGAAAAATTGAAAAGGTGAGGTTTTGTAGAAGTATTGAACGCTTAAAAGAAAATTACGTATTCAATTAGTTTCCAAAAAAATATGTTATTGCTGATTGAACATTGGGAATTTAGCTTTAACTCTGGTTTCACTGTTTCACTTAATTATGAAGTTCTCTTAGTATATTCTCGTCAAAGAACATGCTCTTGACCAAACGAATTTATTTAATTTAAGTAGCAGTCCAAGTGGCGCAAACATGACACTATTTTATCTCACAAACACGCCATACCAGAGTGTGTGAACATGATAATAGTTTTGTTTTCCGGTTATGAAGTGCTTTCATCATCTCGAGAGGGTGTGTTAATTGGTGTAATATGTGTGCATGTAACACGTGTGTGTGTGTGTGCTGTGGTTCATAATAGACTGTTGGCAGGACACTGACTGACTCAACCTCATGACCTTGTTGGAGCAATGATACGGACAAATGTTAACAAGCTAATTAAACTCTGATGCGCTGACAGACACGCCGAACTTCTTCTACTTCTCTCTCGCTCTCTCTCTGTTGCACCCACTCTTTCACACACACGGTCTGAAAGTGGATACTAAAGGAAGTATTAAAGGTTGCGATGGGAAACAGATGCTTGTAAAAAATAGAATAGTATGTGCTGTTAACAAATATAGATTAGGTTGTGCAATGATTTTGTGATTATTATAAGATGTGTTTGTTGTGTAAACACAGTTTGCTGTACAATATGTACATGTAGAAACATAGCGAGTTAACTTTGAATATTAGAAAATGTAGAAAACACTATTGAATTTATTCTTTTAATTTGTTTTTTCAGTTGTACAATGATGTTCAGGCCCGCAGAGGAGGAAACGATATAACCGCTGACAACCAGAAAAATGAGTTGGAGTGTGGCCTAGGACATCACGGTGATGGCCTTTTTGCATCTGGCCATCACAGCAAGAATCACCCTGGAGCTATTAATACGCCACATCACTATAGTAATGGATGTAACTACGGCCCCGGTGGGTACAGCTACCCTGTGAGTCATCAGAATAGCTATGGGTACTGCCACACCAATGGTGTTTCAGAGATCGGAGACTTACTTCAGGATTATCTGGGACAGGGGAAACAGATGAGCCGGAAGAACAATGGAGCTCGCCATGTGGTAAGTAGATGGAAAGAAAATTTTGTGCCTCATTCCATTGGCATTTGCACATCAGAGGAAACCAGATCAGTGGATGCGATATGAGTCAAAGTTGGGGTTCAGTCAGGAGCGTATTGATTACAGTTAGCTGGTTCCTCCAGGTCTGCTTCCACAGACAAGTTACCAGATACCAGTTACTTTCACTTACTTTCACTGCAGTCTTTCCCAACTCCTCTTTCTTAACTCTCGACAGCATATTTCAAAAGCTTGAAGTGTTTACTGGCCTCCATTAAATACCATGTGAACTGCCAGCAATAAAGTACTGTACATCGAAATAGTTTTAGCAGTGCTATATTGAGTGTTGATGAAGGGTCAGCTGAGGTTCAGTTTTGGTATGGGTGCACTAAAGGGAACCTCGCCAGTGATACTGAGCGAGCATGCTGTACCTTGAAGCTTTTAAATATAGATGCAGATTGATATGAACCATTTTTAATATGCGTTTTTCCCTATTTCCTAGCACTTTAGTGACACAATCAAAGTGAATGAGGGCATCCCAGCATACCAGGATGAGATCAAAACACGATCTGGAAATGAAAGGTAGGTACAGTATCTTGGTACTAGATATGCGTTTGTGAACACTTTGTTGATTAATGTACCCAAAATTGTTTAGTTGATTTGTTCAAATGTTGATTTCTCACCAGGGTTGGCCAAGAGCAGTTTTATGGCAGTGTTGAGGAGACTGAAAACAGGAAGAATAGAGTGTCTCATATGAAGAACTCCCCTCGTAGAGAAAGTTCCCCTAGTAAAGAAAACACAGGTGCCAAACCCCCACTTAAACAAAGAGAAGCTTCTCCTATACAACTACGCCCAGGCTCACAGCTCCCGATGGCATCCACTGAATCTCCTGCTCTGGAGAGAAAGACCTTCAGTCCAGGTGTTCTCGGAGACAGGAAGTGTGGCAGCCCCTCTGTTCTCAGGAAGTTTGGCGCCATGCTCCATGAAAATGAAGGCAAGCTTCTCACTGAATCTGGGGTGGTGACCCATCAGGGACTGGCTACAGAGCCAAAGTGCCCCACCCCTGGCTGTCAGCGCAAAGCTCTGGGAGCCACTGCAGTTGGCGGCAGAGTGCCCATGCGTGTGCCTACCCAGAAATGCCAAGCAGACTGTGACGTGCTGACAGCAGATGCAGAGTCCAGCCAAGATTGGGGGTTAGCGTCAGACTCTGGTAGACAGAACCATAAGGATCAGAGAGGAGGCTACTGCAGCTCTAAAGGGTCCCAGCCCAGTCCTCAGCCGTCCCAGCGGAGATCACAGGTGGTGGGAAGTCCAAAGCTTAAGCCAAGGGTTCACAGTGGGACAGACAGAGATGGAGGACTGGCAAGGAAGTCTGCACCCCACCTTGGGGAGCCCAAAATGGACTATAGGGTCTCAAATTCTTCACCTGGGGCTCAGAGGATCCAGAGGGGTGGGTTTGTTGGTCAGTCAGAGATGGCAAGTTGTGGTGGGGTGAGGGATGATGGACTTATTGAGCTGCTGGACATGCTGGAGATTGAACACAAGTACAGCTCCAATTCCAGAACAGGACACACCGCCTACAGACAGGATGCAGAGCTGGTAGGTTGTTTCCTGCCTCATCATTTAATCAAATTCAGCATTAGCATGCTTGTTAGTAATTTCCACTAAAGCTGACATTTGTCCTTTTGTTTGTCTCCATCCAGGCAAATCCAACAGAGTTTTCCACATCAAAGCCTACGAAGAGCTTCTCTCGTCCAGCACGGCCAGCCAATCAGCGACCTCCGTCCAGATGGGCTAGTCGTACCCCTACTGCCAGGATCACTGCCCCATCAGGTCCAATGTACCGGCCCCCAAGTCCCTTGACTCGGCCCCCTAGTCCCATGACACGAACCCCAAGTCCTGCCGTGAAGCACCGGCCTCTCATGTCCTATTCTCTTCAGACTGAAACTGTCATCATGTGATACTGTGGTTTTAATAAAGTTTGCTGCCATCCCTCAGAACCCACGAGATTCCCAACCCTTTAACACCTTCTCTGTCTGTAAATATTAGGGAAACTTCTATTAAACCAAAAGCTTTACAAGAGATACTAATAAGCCTTTCTGTTCATCTCCACATTCTCCAGTGTTGCTGTGGCTTTTTGCTTCTTCTGTGCTGAAACTTTGCCAACACGTACATATTGCTTATTGCCACTTCCCTCCTTTTTGTATTGAATTTCAGGTGTTCCTTGTGTAATGAGATTTAAGCATGCAGCCCACGTTTGAGGGTGCATGCTCGTGTTAAATCCTCGTGGTCGCCATGCTGAATCAAATTCAACCTGGCCACCATTAGGAGCAGATTAAGTTGCAACTGGGCTCCCAGCAGCAAAATACTAACTGTCAACAACAGTGTGTTTTACTGTATCATATTGTCAAAGTAATATATTTAAGATGTTCAAATAACAGCTGTGAAAAATGACTATAATATGCCTTTAATGTATTTTTTCTTGTTAATAAATATGACAGTGCTTTGACATAAAGACTCGGTGTCTTTGTATTGTACAATCGTCGTGTGTTGTAACATCAATGATGACTCATATTGCAGTGTTTCTAAGATTTAGTGGACGTCAGTCTTATGGATATTTGACACCAGCAGGTCCCAGCAAGCCAAGCCAGTTCAAATGTCAGCTCTAGTAATGTTAGATGTCATTGCTAACTATCCACTTACTTAACACCTAAAGAACTTCCGCACCGTTAACTTCCAGGATGGATCTGCAGTAACCTCTGTGTTCATAAATGACAGCAATTTTCAATATGACACAACACCTAAATTCTGAAGGTTTAATATTCATAAATCTACATGGCACACTGAATTTCTCCTACCATGCTGTGAAATCCATAAACGCTGTCCGGTGTTGGTTCAGGGGCAGTTATGTTACCCATCGTTACCAGGATATCCAATGTGCAGCACAGACAGTGATTCTGTACTATGAAGGATCACATTTCATGCTCTGAGTTTCTCGCCTCATAAGACTACATCAACAACCTGCGGCTTCCCTGTCACCTCCTGCTCTGAGGAAGGTGAGGAAACACACCCTCACACTTGTCAGCCTCAAACACAGACACACACACACACACACTCACCAGAACATTTATATAACAATACATCCCACTTTTCTTATCGCGTTCCCCTTATTTGCATACATTTGCAGATTCCCATGTACGTTCAGGCGCAGACATGTACACGCTGTCTTCTGGACGAGATTGCCAAAGTAGTGTGAAATGTCATGTAAAGGCTGGGTTGGGTGTACGGAAGTCCCTTGGCCCCATGATGCCTCAGCCCTGTCACCCAACCTCGGTGCTATGTGGCACCTCAGACAGAAATAGCAAGCGTGACGTGTGTTTTGGTGCCAGAAATCTTAGCCTGCTGTCTTTGGGGGTATAAATAAAGAGAGGGAGGGGGGCATTGCTTCTTCTCTCCATTAGATTATTTCTCTCTCTTTTATCCTTCTCACTGCTCTTACTTTCTGCCAATTAACTATGAAATGCCTTATGATGAACAAGTGTCTTCAAATCAGAAGTTTAATTTGCCGCTCCTGTAAATGACTTTCTTGCTTTAAAAATCCTTTAAGAACTTTTAATTTTAGCTTCTTGTTGTAGTTTAGGCAAATGTGATTACTATTCCTTCTCAGGCTACATGCCATAGACTTATCTTCTTTCTTTTTCTTGCCCATCCTTGCTTTCAGTCTGAGTGTGTTATGTGTAAATGAGAGCCTGTCCATCTGGTTGACACCTCCTTGCACCACACAGGGGTATTTTAACAAGGCCGTCACTGCTCTGTTTACATCAGGCTGACTTTGCCAAGCTGCTATCCAGGTGATTTAACTGTTCATCAGATGATATACAGTGTCAAGTATAAAAAATAAAAAATAAAAAAAACATTGCATGGTTTCTCCTTTCCTCTCCTTTTTTCCTTTCTCCACTGTCCTTCCCAGCGATTCGAAGACTGAGGACACTGAGCAGGCGGGCCGAGCTTGGCACAGCATGTTCTGTGCTGGATGACTATTCATGAGAGCAGAGACAGACAGATGACAGAAAGAAAGAAAGGGAACACAAGAGTGGACAGCTGAACTGTAGCTATGGCTCCCCTGACGTCAGCAGTCCAAGTTATCACACCCACTCTGGAGGCAACACCCATCAAAAAATAGTTTGTATCACACAACTGAAGACAAGTTACACTACTTGTGCAATATGTGCGCCTTTACAAATGTGCGAACTACAACAGTTCTTCTAAACCTTATGTAATATTACTGTACACCTTTGAGTTATTTTGATTACTGGTCCATTATAGGGGGATCACACTCCTCAGCCTCCCAGGGAAAGTCTATTCCAGGGTACTGGAGAGGAGGATTCGACCGATAGT
>JAQQZY010000017.1:15594534-15605511 GCA_030068375.1 Ostorhinchus rueppellii | reverse complement strand
CGTCTTCGGTACAGGGGTTTCCTCGGGTAGCTCGAGCAATAGAAAGCATGTTGAAAATGGCCGGAATTCTCCTTTAAAGTCTATCCTCTGACAGACAGGGAGGCCAAGGAAGGACCTCAGAGTTGGACTAATGTGGGCTGCTTTTTTGGTCTTTAGTGAGGACTCTAGTTGCAGATTTCTGAATGAACTGCAGTTGTCTAATTGATTTTTTTTATAGGTTGACCTGTAAAGACACTGTCAAAATAATCAAACCGACTGAAGATGAATACATGATCTAGTTTATCCAGGTCCTGATGAGACATCAGATCTTTTATCTTTGAGATGTTCTTTAGGTGATAGTAGGCTGACTTTGTGACTGCCTTGATGTGTTTTTCAAAATTCAGGTCTGAGTCCATTACTACACCCAGATTTCTGACCTGGTTGGTGGTTTTTAGGTGTATAACAGGGGTCTGAAACATGCAGCCCACCAAAAGTTTGAATGTGCAAAGTGCAAAAAATTCTACAGTCAAGGCTGTGGAACTCATTTTAGTTCAGGTTCCACATACAGACAAATATGGTCTACAGTAAAATAATAACAGAATAACCTACAAATAATAATAATCCCTGCATATTTTCTTCACGGTTTGATGTGAAAAAAATGATTATATTACACTATATCTATAAATAATGACACTTCAAATGTTTGTCTTTGTATTAGTGCAAAAACTAACATTAAATTATGAAAATATTTACATTTAAAAACTTTCCTGTAACAATAAAATGTGAATAACTTGAATAAATATGAACAACCTGAAATGTCTAAAGAAAATTTAGTACATTTAGACCAAATTTCTGCTGTTCCTCAGTGCTTAGTGTCTTTGGAGATCTGATCCATGATGCCTACAACATACAAGGCCTTCAGAAAAACACTGAAAATGTGGCTTATCAACACATACAGCTGCCAACACTAAAAGACAAGCCTGTTGTAATGTTTTTATCAAATGTTATGTTGTGATGTCCTATTTTCTTAATTGTAAAGTAAGTGTTTGAATATGAATTTTATATTATATTGTATAGGTATTGTATGTTCTGTGTCCTCATAACAGTTTGTCATGTATATGTATATGTTACTTGTCATGTTAGTGTCCTATCAAACGTCTGACCTCTTTCTCTTGTTGATGTATTTTACTGCTTTTTTACATCATGGTCAGGGGACTACAGACGAAAACTAGCCTTCTGGCTAATTCTGGCTTTTTTTTTTACTCATTCATTGCCAAGTGTTTTCAGGACAGAAACCCCCATGCTGCGATTAGAGCATTTTGACTGATTTTCAAGACTCACAGAATATCGAGTTCTAGGACTACATAAACATAGCACCCATCAAAATAAAGTGTAAAGTCTCTTCTTTCATGTGGAAAAAACATTTTGTTTCCAGCTTTTTCGGTTCTCAAGTTATTGACCTTAGAACACAGGGTGGTTTCGCCCAAAATGCCTGAACGCTAAATACTTCCTCAAAGTTGTGCCAGGTCGTTTCCTAGCAACCCCCCCAATGAAAGCCTATTGACGTGAAAACACGGCATTGGCAGACAACGTTCGGCTTTGAAATGACGTCAAAACACGTCAATGGTGGCGAATGAGTTAACCATGTATCATCATGTGTTTTATTAAATTGTATCGTCCCCTTTCAAATAAGCTAAACTTGAAAATGTACAAATGATAACTTGAGGCAGAATATTATAAAAATTGCACTTATTTTTCTTAAGAAATTTCAGTTTTTTCAGGTTATTCACATTTCCTTTGTTTGGATACTTTATAAAAACAAGCACTTTCATAATTTAATGGTGTTTTTTTCGCACTAAAACAATTATTTTACTGGTCCAGCCCACTTGAAATCAAATCAGGCTGAATGTGCCCCTTGAAAGAAAATGAGTTTGAGACGCCTGGTGTATAGACTCTGTGGTGACCGTTTACATTTTACATCACAGTGAATAGTTTTTATTCCTTATGCGCATTTTTCTAATACTTTCCGAGTTCTACATACATAAGATTCTAATTGGAGAACCTTTACTTTTAATGTTTGGACATCAACTTAAAGTATCCTATTACTTCCTCCAATGTTTCTGTATTTATATCAGCTAAATCTAATCATCACAGCGCTACTGTTTGGCGTAAACATTTATTTAGACACAAATTATATCACATGTCAATATAAACTTCATGATTTCAGATGTCAACATAGAAATTACATGACACATCGTTGTTATAAATGGTCCAGTAGCAGCGGGCTTAGCGAGGTGTGTCACTCGATAGGCTCTAATAGTGCGAGGTCGATGATGGTTACAGTATGAGTGAGGTCATTCCTGGCACCTACAAGCATGAGATACTCTGTCTGTGAATCCAAGCATTATGGTTCGAAATACTCGTGACATACATAAATGTACAGACGCAACATGTGCAGCTGAGAGACGCAGCCTAAATACTCCCACCCCTGTGTAAGCCTTGCATTTTCACAAACTAACGTTGCCAGACAGACCGCACTGACCAAACTTGTGAAATAATTTGTTAAAAGAACACACACACACTTTCTAGACACAACCAGCTGACCTTGCTCTGTCAAAACAAGGTCATAAATAATCCGCAGAACAACAATGCTCTACTCTGGGCCTCGGGGGTGCTGAGAGATGCGAGTGTGACGGGACTATTTGTGGACGGATTGGAGACAGGGTGTGTGTTTTTCTGCAGTGTGAAGTGTGAAGAAGGAGCCTACAGACGGCATTTGAGCAACATATCAGAGGAAGTATGAGGCACTTAAAGGGCAGCTATGCGTCTGAAAACATATAGTAGTGTTGTCTCCTGTCTGTCTGTCTGTGTTTTCGGCTGGGAAACTATGTCTGGCCCTATCATATAGTGCATACCCAGACCGGCTGCAGTCCATGACCTCTTGTCATGCACACGAAGAGACGCACAGTCACTTTCTGTCATTTCTTAATTCAGAATAAACAGCCCTGTTACTTTGTCTGCATCTGCTTTATCTCTTCTGTTGTCTGTTAACACTATGCCCCTATACACACCCCCGCAATTCTCTATATATGTGAATCTAAATACAGTTTCTTTCTGTGACACACACATCTCTGTGATGCATGTGAAATGTATAGCGCAGTGGTGCATGTGTATAAAACTCTGCTGAATGCAAAATAGGAGAAAAAAAATTACATAATGCAACTTTCTAATTTCAATCACATTCTGTTATCAAATAAAAAGGTTCCCACGCTTAAAAAATTAGAACGCTCTTCATTTGGGGAAAGTTAGAGATTGATTTAAAGGGGTGATATTTTGCTAAACCTATTTTTTTTTTTTTTATTAGTCTTTGGTTCATTTATTTGTGTATTTGGATCCTAATAGTTCCAAAAGTTTGAATTTGAACCTTCCAGGTGCTGCAAAACTGCAAAATATGAATTTTGGCAAAAATCAAGTGGATTTCTACAACCTGTTTTAATTATATTTTATAACTAGTTACATCACAACATTTGCACATATAAGGTCAAGACTTCCAACGAATATTTCTCCAGTACAACAAACATGCTAAGGTGGCTAAATCTGCCAAAACCGGCCCTCCAAAAGGGTCTAATCCAACCCCTGGGATAAATTTGTGAGAGTCATAAATTACACTGAAGACATTAACAATCAAGGGTGTTAAACCCATCTTAGTTCAGGTTCCACACACAGACCAATATGATCTCATGTAGGTCTGACCAGTTAAATATCATAATAACTGATAATAACTTCCAATTTGTCTCTGTTTTCATGTAATAATGTAAAATGACATGGAAATGTTCACATCTACAAGCTATTCTTAAAAATAAATAAATAAATAAAACATGAAAGAGAAGTGCAGTTTTAAGGCTATTCTGTTTATTATTATTAAATGTTTTATGTCTTTGTAGATCTACTGTGATCAGTAAATTGTAATGTACCAGTGAAAATGATAAATGAAATGTAATATGGCTAAAATTGAACATTTCTTAAGACATTTCAGGTTGTTCATGTTACTCATATTTTTAATGAAACTTTGTACACTGCTTTTTGTAGATTACATTTCTCATTGTTATTTTTTCCGGTTTGGCCCACTTCAGGTCATATTGGGCTGAATGTGGCCCTTGAACTAAAATGAGTTTGGTGCCTCTAATCTATCACATATTGTAATGAGAAAAAAAAAAAGGTTTTCAGACACCCTTGAAATTTCATATTTTAAATCTCAAATATTAGCATGAAACATTTGCAGAAAAGTCTTCTTTGTGTTTCAGAAGGTGTCGTATCAGACAGAACAAATTCTAGACAGTTTCATCATGTCATGCCCTGGATGTTTTATTATCTCTCTGAAACATTCGGTTTTGACCTCAGTGGAACAGAGCGGGTGCAGAGGGAGCATGTGGGTTTGGAGAAGGGAACAATACTGGGCAGAGTTCAAGCATGAGGTGCCCAAAACCTTTTTTTCACCACTGTATATCATCTGTATAGCTTCTGCTTCGTCTGTTATACATAAAACTGCTATGAACAGGGCAGGTGTTAAAAGTTTAAGACTGTTCTCACAATTAAAAATTGTGCCAAAATTGAATCGCATATTATTTATTATTTTACAAATTTAACCCCTTGACACCTGAATATTTCCAATTATGAAAATAAATTCAGGTGTCAAGGGGTTAAAGCCACCATGGTCATTTCATTTTATTCATTGTGAGCGGAAGTGGTTTGATGTGAATTTGCAACAATTGGCGTTGAGGAGTTTAAAAAAAATAAATAAAAAATAAATCGTGAACATATTCTAATAAAAAAAAACTGAAAAATGTGAGAGTCAAGGAATCTGGTGTGTACAGTTTACCCACACTCCTCAGGAAAATGGCATTTACTTATGAAGAATTTTGATTTAATTCGGTTAATTCAGGACAGAATGGCACATTTTGCAGCATGTGTGATGCCAAACATGTTAGCGAAGGGCTGACGTGTGTGTCACGCTACACTGACACACTATAGAGGGCCATAAGCTGCTCATTACCTCTCTATGGGTTGAATGAGTGCCTTTCTATATTCATCCCCAACCTGACTATACACTCAACCATATGGATCAAATTTTGGCTGCCTTATGGACAAATTACAACATCCCATGAAGCATAGAGTCCAAATGTAGCAAATAATAAATCATATTTAGTGCTTTTCCTTTGTATTAATTCAATTTCATAACATAGGCCTACAGTGTTGACTGGAGTCCCTGCTGATGTTATGTTGTTAAGTATTAAATATGAATTCTGCTCTGGGGAAACATGCTGAAATAAAAGTTAACATCACTGAGTTGGCTGATGATGCCTGTTAAAAACAACCACAAAAGTCGATACTGATATTGATTTATTTTTAAATCTATTAACTGTGTCATGAGGATGGCACACAAATTTATCATGCAGTGACATTTGCATATCTGAAAGGATTTAGTAATAAATTAGAACCACAAGCATCTAACATATCCTTTGTTGCTCAGTGTTTTGCCACCCTTGTCGTTAAGGAGACAACGCTCAATGGAAGCTCTCAAAAGACGCTACAGTCAAAGTCTGGCTCATTAAACTCTGTTTCAAATTCCAGTCACAGTCCGACTGCACACACACTGATTCTGTGGTTTTCTTCAGCTGGGTCAGCAAAACTGGTGACAGCGGTTCTGGCAACGTCTCATCCTCCCACAAACCTGAAGTAAACCTGGACAGTCAGGATCACATACTGTATTTAAAGTCAGCACCGGTAACCCTAGTGAGAGATCATGATCCCTCAAAGCCCCCCACCCGCCCCCCCTCCTCCTCTGCAGGATGACAGAGACCAAAACCAAAACCACAAGGCCGTAAAAATAACTACTGTTGCATAGGAAGGAGATTTAGAAAAGATGTTAATACTCCTGCTGGAGGAAGATAAATTAGTCAGAGAGGTACGTAAGTATTTGGGTTTGGAGTAGGTCCACTGCTTAAGTCTGTTTTCTCGAACTCTTAAACACTTATTTGGTGGATACTGGATGCTGTCGTGTGAATGAAACAGAACATAAATCATCAGATTGTGGCATGCTATGGGTTTGTAACGCTCATCAAACCTATTAAACTCTCAAAAACAGAAACAATGCAGCTCATTTTACAAAGCCTGTGATGATGATTTATCAAAGATGCTTTAAGTTTTTTGTGACAAAAAACAATAATTAAGCCTTTACTAAGATTTTAAAAGGTTCTTTACCCACCTAATGTCTGTAGAGACTAAATACCTCTGAGATAACAGGTGGGAAAAAGGCCTTCGTTTGTTTAACAGCGCCATCCTGTGGACTCCGATGGTACACCTCATTCTGGCTGACCTCGGGACACACATTGTAAACAGGCCTGTGGATCAGCGCCACTTCTTTTCTTCTGTAGGTGTGTTGTATATTCCACAGTGCATCAAGCCAACAGGAGAAAAACCAGTCACTTTGCAACAGTAAATCATAAACACATTTAATGACTTGACAAAACACTACACACAATGTCCGTTTCAGGTAATTCACATAAGACGAGCACTAACAATGGAAACATAACAGTTAAAATATTAGCAGCTGGGGCAAAAGGGGAAGAAAATAAAAAAAACAGAGCGTGTGAGGACAGCTCGTACTCTTCCAAGTACATGTCAATGCCAGTGCTTTGATAGTAGCCCTGTTGAGAGTAGGACAAGAAATAGAAATCCAAATGTGTCTCTCTACATATAGCCTAATACTTTCCAGTGGTTCTGCCAGTGGCTTTTCAGCACCCAACGCTAGCTCACGACAGTCACCACGCAAGCTATAAAACAAGACTTTCACATAAAAATACTCTCTCCCCTTCAAACTCACGACATCCAGTTTAAATAACAATCAATCAGGCTCAGAAACGTCTTAAACTGGCAAAGCAGGAAAAGCCAAAGTTGCTACATTTGAGCTTAACTTCTACGCCATCATTTAGAAAGAGAAAACAGTATCAACCATGAGCTTGTAGGATTCTTAAGAGGTTGAACTGCTCTGCCACAAACTCATGTAAAGTCAGTGACAGAGGCTAGCTTTAAGACAAATCTATAAGATGCCATTACACAAGTAGTAGTCGCAGTTACTATATCTTCACATTTTTGGTCTAAAAGCAGGACTCTTTAGGTTTCACTACCCAGGACTTAGAGCAAAGCAGATCTACCATGGTCTATTACACTGCTCTGAAACAACCTTCAACAAAATAATTCCAAATGGACGGTAAGATTATCTGGACTATTAAATGGTCTGAGGTGTTGCCACATCAAACACGATGTTGGGAGTCTCGCTTTAAAAATAGGTAGAGCAATGACATTGTCTTCTTTGACTGTTGTACAGTAGCTACATGTGTGGGCCTGAAAGAAATGAGCCGAACAGTGACAAAAATATGATTCTGTCTTATGTTGATCACTTCTGAAAGTCTCAAAAGGAGATACAATTGGTGGGTTTAGGATATAAAAATAGTCTAATGCATTTTTAAATCATAATTAGCCTGTGAGAGATGAGAGAAACACACAGGGTGAAATGCATTTTTGCTGAACTGATAAGAGGTTCAATAAATAAGATGTGCACATCATTGTGTGATCATATAATGTTGGATTCTGTAAATGTACTAGCTGTTTGCTGACGTTGGACTCCATTGCTTAGCCAGCAATAGCTAGCGTTGCCACTTAGAGGAGCAGAAGAAAGGCATGGAGGCACTCAAGCACAAGCAGAGTCCTCTACACAGAAAACAGTCTTTAGCTTAAAGTGGAGTTAGCAAATGTCAATAAACAAACAGTATCACACAGACTCTAAAATGTGCAAATCTTACATTTTGAACCTGTGAGATTTGTCATCTGTTAACACACACCCCTGTCCAGTAACAGTCACACTTCTGTCACAGTGCACTGTCCATCCGGACTTCGTGAGCGAAGACTCAATGGCAAACTGGACGATCCTCCTCTTGGAGACATTCTTGCTGGTTGGTTGTCACTTTGTGGTCTTTGCCAGTGTCTCCTTCGTAGGACTGACTCTGCTCTTCCTCTCTCTTGTGTTTCCTCTTCACTCTCACTGCTATCGGGTCTATACTCATCGTCGTGTGATGGCTCATCATCTCCCTCTACCTCATCCCCTTCTGGCTCGGTAATAACGAGCTGGGAGAATGAATCTTCCAGGGTTGGGAGTGAGGGAGACTGAAGGCTGGTGACATGACGGCCCAGCAGAATTGGTGGTCTTACAGGAGGAACAGACGCCATAATCCCAATGGGCGCAGGTAATGAATGACCTGTAGTGTCCGATCCATCAGCTAAGCTAATCCGTTGTGTTGTTGCTGGGGTGACAACAGGTACAGCAGGGACAGGTGCTGGTTCAGGGTCTAACCTTAGCCCTGCCACTCCCTTTTTGGGAATATCCACGACATCTCTCTTCATTTTACGTCTTCGTCCGTGTTCATTATGACGATACTGCACCATATTTTCCAGATCAGCAACATACAGGAAACCTGCGATCAGCATCTCTGTGCTCTTTCTGCCTTTGGCAAAGGACTCCTCCAGTTCTCTGCTGGTTCTTTCATCATATTGCCACCAGCCATTGCGCCCTTCATAGTACCAAGCATAGTCTCCACGGGAGCTGTCCCCAGTCTCTCCACCTCGGCTCACTCCTGCAGCTGCTGCCTTCAGTTCTTCTGGTGAAAGCAGTACTGGACGCTCCAGGAAGTCCTCTGGCACTTCCTGGCGGCAGAGAGCACAGCGCTTGCTGTGCCAGGAGGCACCTTTCACACAGAGGAAGCAGAAGACATGGCAGCAGGGGAGGCGTACAGGGTGCACACAGCTCTGCAGGCAGATGGCACACTCTGGGATGCTGCTGGGGCTCACAGACTCTCCAACTTCCTCTATCAGCATGGAGGGGGGTAGAGTTTTCACTGAACAGTCCACTTTTTCATAACCTGCCATGCTACAAGAGGAAAAACACAGCACTGTCACTTCATATCTGCCTGTATGATTTTTTTGTAAAGCACTGGGTTCACTCCTGACCTCCCTCAGACATTTTTAAGAATTCATTGTTGACATGCGCTGTTACACTTGTGGAAACGCCCTCCTATTCACTAAACGTCAACTTCAGGATCTGTCATTTCCGCACATATGTTATTAATAGTTCAAAACAAGTTTGACAGACTTAAATGTGTGACTTTAAGAAGATGAATCCTTGAAATTACTTCATTTTAAAGACTCTAAGGCCGTTTCTTTGCTGCTGTCAGTGGCACACACCGTGCAGCTGCTCAGTAAATGTTAGCCCATCTCCATATTCATTCTCTGATACAACCAAGTGAAATATACTCGTGGGTTAAATCTGACACATTCGTCTGTGAAGTCACTTGAACGTTGATACTTGAGAATCAGGCTGACGCGGTCTGTGCTAGGCTAATGAAACTTACAAGCAGCAGTTACACAGTTAGCATGTTAGCTCTAAATGTGCTTACTGGGTGTTAAACTTGTGCATTAATGTACTCACTTGAACAATGGGGTGGGTGTAGTTGCCTCCTCAGCAGAAGAGCAGCTTCAGATTCTTATAAAAGTGCATTTACATATGGTTGTAGCTAGCTGTGTACGCCCAGTCCAGAGTGCGCTGCTGTTGACACACAGATCCAGTCAGTTCACTGGTCCTGGATCAGATCTGTGTGGCACATGTGCTGCATCTGCGCACTGGATGTCATATGACAGGATGGTGTTATGAATATGAGATGATGAAACACACTGCACAATATGATAAATATTAGACGAATGCATTAATATATTCAAAGCAGTATCTATAATACATAATGCAATATGTCATACATGATTTTAGTCTTGCATTCCCTTTGTTTTTTATTCTTGCAGGCATTAAACTGTGATATTCTGGTACACAATAGTGTGCAATAGTCAGATTTAGCAAAGTTATAATACACATTGCTTAGTGTTAACACCCATATAAGTATATAACACCCAAATATAGAAAAAAGTATGATTTTACAAGCTGTATGAGATCATGTGGTCAGAGAAAAAAGAAATCTATAAATACATCTAAAGTGGAACTGAGAAGTCCTGAAGGGAGCTTGAAGCACTATGCCAGAAGACAAATCCAAGACACATTAATGTGAACAGAGGTCACACTAAATGTGAAGTTTGGCTTGAGGAAGTCTTTTGGTTTTGCTGCTTTTAGAGGATTGAAATCAGCATATATGTTTACTAAGCGTCAAATATGAGAAAATACAGATAACGTGCACAATATTCAACGCAGTTAGATCTAGTACTTTTACAGGCAAGTCTCATTGTGTCTGACTAATTTTGAAAATGTGTACTCATTACAATCCTGAAAAACAGCACAACAGCCAGACTAAAAGGTATAAGGTGACAAGCGTGTTCAGTTTTGACATTGTATACATTCTGGCTGTTAAGTTTGAGCTGAGGAGCTGACTGAGGTCACCATAACCCTTTAAAGAGATATTTTTTCTTGTCATTAGAGAAAAAATACAGATGTCCTACATATGAATAATAATGGATGTCCTTGTTCTATTCAAGTGACCTAATTATCCATGACAGTGTGACTGTGTGTTCTGCCACCACCAACTGTAATGCATGAAAAGGACTGCACTGACTAAGATTTGAACTGTACTCCATCTAATTATGTTTCCTTGGTTTTACATGAAGGGCTAAGGACAAAGCATTTTTCTCAGAACATTTTATTGCAGTTAAGACAATGTGCAAACATTACTTTGAAAGAGCAACAAAGCATACACTGAATCATGATCATCTCTGGCAGCCACATTCCAAAAAGTTATTTATGTATCATTGACCTTAGAGCTATAGTCGTGCAAAAAAATATTAGACCATCCTTGTTTTCTTCAGTGTCTTTATTTTAATGCCTGGTAAAACTAAAGGTACATTTGTTTAGACAAATATAATGATAACAACAAAAATAGCTCATAATAG
>JAQQZY010000017.1:15574498-15584667 GCA_030068375.1 Ostorhinchus rueppellii | reverse complement strand
TCTATTTTGTTTTGCACCAAGTGAGAAGCGCTCAAATTTCGTTGTACAATGTACAAGGACAATAAAGGCAATTCTATCTTCTATCTATCTTCTATCTATTCTACATATATTCAAGAATCATGAATGTCTCATTTTCAGATTCGCCTCTCTTTTTCCTCCACCTTATGTAATTGATTTCGTCATTCCAGCTCAAATAACTCCTTACTCTTTTCTCCAGGTCGGTCATGCCCTGCTCAGCCTGCAGAGCTTTCCTAATGCCAAAAGCCACACTGCTTTCATACAACGTCTGGTAGGCAACAAGAGTCATTTGAATTTCATTTCTGACTCGCAAGAGCATCAAACCCATCTCTGCACAGTTGACGGTGGCCTGTCTGATGAGCTCATCTAGATAAATTAGAAACAGAGTGAGTGTAGTCAATGAAAATTAAAGCTAGCAGTGAAAACATGAACAGTAAAGGCTGCAATGAACAAAATTGAATAAACTAGCACATAAAAATGAGCAGGTTGTAACACTGTTTGCATTTTCTCCTTCAATCTGCAGTCTGGTTGCTTTTACACTTTAACCCATAAAGACCCAGGGCTACTTTTATGTCAGTTCCCAAATGACATTTTCTCCATATCTAACTTTTCTTAAGTGAATTATCACCATTGATTTATAATATTATCCTCTGTATTTTGTATTTTCTCAGTGTAAATCAGGTATGTTGCTATATTTAATTCACTGATCATTAAAATGTCCACAATAGGTCAGATTAAAATTGAGGGTCAATATATCAGAAACAGAGAAAACAGGGGAAAAAAAGTGACTTTTTCAGTAAAATCTAACATTAACTGAACGTAAACCCAGTGTGTCCATCCACTGTCATTCATTAAACTCCATGGGTTTTACTGGTGAATCAATGTTGTAGAAAATTATGGTGTTTCCAGGTTCACTACGGAACCTCTGAATGTCCAAATGGGTCATATGTGATGACCATGAAAAGATGACAAACTGTATTTTTTCTTTACTATGAATAGGATTAGTAGATCAGTAAGTATTAAACATTTCAGATCAGTCGATAGTTTTGGTCAGTGACAGATGCTTGGGTCTTTATGGGTTGAATAAAAAGAAGATGACACAACAATACTTTCTTGAAAACACCAAGCCAATTCCTCATAATATAACTACTCATAAAACTAACGAAAACTAAACAAATGGATACTTCAAAACCAGAATAATTGATTTGAACTCAGCTATTTGCAGTGGATAACAATGTGTCTTGTTGGTACTGAAAGCCTGGCACACATCTAAACTGAATGATTTATTGTCCTTTATGACTATGTTACTCATTTGTGTAAGGCAGTGTGTAGATCCCTCAGTGTAACCACAGTGATCACACTGCAAAAAAAAAAAAAGGTAAAAAGATAAAAACACTAAATTTGAATGAAAAGGTTCTTAAAAGAAATGAAATTATCTGTCCATGCAGCAAGATAATTTCACTTTATGAGATTCTAAAGCATGTCTACATGTATAAATGCTTAAAATAATAAACTAACTTTTAAATCAAGAAAAAATATGTAACACTTTTAATGTATTTAAAAAAAAAAATCTTGCTAAGAACATAATAATTTGTAGTGCACATGTATTTTAGCCTCATCTTTACCAAAACACTGGGAGTAGAGCTCACGCCGTACAGAGCAGATCCCTATCTCTTTGGCTTCTCTTTGCTGCAGCTTTTTTTCCAACAGTTCCCCCAGCTGCAAAACATCCAAGCGTGTACTGGGTGCACTGGACACTTTCTGAACCCAGAGCTGGTTTTCCTCCTCCCATTCCCTGCAGTGACAGAGGTGGTAAGAAATGATGCTGTGGACTGAGCATGTTCAACTGTAAACACTGTAGAGAGGGAAAACTGCACCTGGGTGGAAAAATGGCATCCAAGATCTCTTCAGTTGGGTGCTGAGAAGAAGATGGCGTTGGTTTTGGAGGTGGCAGGAAAGGGATGGAGTTAACCCTCTGGTCAGGTTTTACTCTCAAGGGACGTGCCTGGAAATAACATAATAAATAAAAACACTGTTTATTGCATGTGCGAGAATTATGATCACACTCGTATCTAGAACTGAAAAAAAAGTCAAATTCATTCAGTTAAGTTTTTTTGTTTGTTTGTTTTTGGGTTTTTTTTTTTTCAGAAAGTCAAATCAGAAAATTAAGACCTCAAAATCCTATTTATAAGTGTAAGTGTCAATACATTTTTACTTGCCGAACTGTGGTGTTTTAATTCCTTTCAAATTATGATTGTGTAACAAATAATGCAGATTAACACAACTGCTAACTTCATGTATGTAGGAATGAATGAATTTATATTCTTTGTAGTGAAGACATTTTCTGAATATAAATTAATTTTGTTTAATGAGTCTACAATTTGATTCACAAGTGCAACGTTTATTTATTGTAAATGTAAATATGCGAAAAGTTTCATCTTGTGTTACCTAACCTGGATTTTCTTCCCATTATTTGGTCAGAATGTAACACCCAGCGTTCCTTATTTAGCAGACAGCATTAGCGTCACACCTGAGTAGTGTGGACTTACTTTCGGTGATTTTCCGTCGTTTTTACGGATCAAAACAGGATGTTCGTATTTCAGAAGAGAGTCGGCTGGTGGAATCATTGCGAAATTACACTTATACTCTCTGAAATCAGCAGACGTTTTGTTTAAGTTGTCAATCCCGATAATTAAAAAAAAAAAAGTTGGTGTGTTTAAGTTGTCATAGCAACAACTTCTCGGCGTATCACTTAAGTTTATCCGAGTGGAATCCAAAAGTGCTTTCAATTGAGACATATTTATTTGAAATAACCTAAATTATCATATTATACTATATTAATAGCACTCTACATATCCGTTGGGGTTAATTTGCTGAAGGGAGATAACAGTAAGCAGAGAGAGCATCCGACAAGGAACTATTAAACAGATAGCGAGCAAGCCGAGCCCCATTCTTTGCGTACCACAAAAATGGGTGTTTCTTAAATGAACATTCTACTTTCAAAAGGAAGAATGAATGAATGAATGAATGAATGAATGAATGAATGAATGAATGAATGAATGAATGAATAGCTGACCAGTTTCAATTAGCTACTTACTTTTTTCTTTGTTGATTAATTATTTAATTAATTTAATATTTAATGTGTGGATAAAAAGTTTAACAGTTTAACTTCCGTTTTACTTCCGGGTCAGCCGGCAACATGGCAACTATCATGGAGACTGCAACAACTAGCATGAGCAATATGCTTCAGTTTATGAAACTTATCGGACAGCTTAAAGTAAGATCTTATTTGAAATTCTGTGCACTTACTTCTGTATTTTTGTAGCTCGCTATTAGACTCTTTGTATCACATTTTAAATGAATAAATATGTTTTATGCACAGATTATGTGTCTCAGTAGTAGCTTCTGTTTACCTTCACATGCCTTGTTCTGCCAGGGGCCCTTACGATCTGAAGCTCATTTATTTTTGTAGACATGATAATAAAAGCAAGAGATTTTATATAGATATTCTGAAAGAATTGGTTTGCCCAAATCGTAGCTGCATGGTGCTCAGGTAGTGGTGTACAAGTTAAAGCTGCCACCTCAGGTTGTTTTGTGACCACAGAGTAGTCCCAGGAAGCGAATGGAGCAAACTAATCTACTGTATATGATTATTAAAAGTTTACTTACAAGAGCAGGAGCTATGTTGTTATCCTTTGTCACTGTTAACCTATGTGTTGTGTTTAATGTGATGTGCAGAGGGTTCCGAGGACCGGCTGGGTGTACAGGAATGTCAAACAACCAGAGAGTGTTTCAGATCACATGTACCGGATGGCCATGATGTCCCTGACTATCACTGACCCTTCAGTGGACAAGGACAGGTAGGCCACACATTCACCTGAGTAGAATCATACATGCATGAAAAGCGATGAGGACACACACATCCAGTCACCTAAAGGTGTCCAGGATCCCAAAGAAACAGTGGATGAAAGAATCAGATAAGGATACATGTGGAGCTTGGAATCATAGTCACCATAGTCATATGTATAATCTGGACAATGTCTATATGTATGTACATATGTGTATATAGGTGTACTTATGAGTATCCACGCATTCAACCTTTTGGCATGTTCAGTATGTGCACAACAGCTATAAATAGCATTCCTAACTTTTTTTGATTTGTTGGATACATTTCTATTTTTCCTCTTGTGGTGACTGTATGCTCTGTTTGCTATTGTGTGCTTTGTTGGGCTCCACTCTTGCTGCTGTAAATTTGGAATTTCCCCTGGTGGGACTAATAAAGGAGTATTTTATCTCATCTTATTCATAACAGTATTGCCATTATATGAATCACTTTAATCAACACATTCTGCTTCTATATATGCCAGATACACGACAATCAATAGCAGTTAACACCAGATGCACATTTTATTCACATTATTAGAAACACAGCTGAACAGAAACCAAGTACTACATTGTTTAAGCTTTTTTCACATATTATTATAGAACATCTTTTTAAAGGAAAATTATCCACTATATTTATCAGCATATGCAGAAAAATCCCAATATTTTGCAGCAACATAGATACATACATGTTTTTATTGTCTGTGTCATCAGGTGTATAAAGTTGGCCCTCGTTCATGATATGGCAGAGTGCATTGTGGGAGATATCGCTCCCTCAGACAACATCAGTAAAGCAGAGAAGCATCGACGAGAAGAGGTGAGTGTGAGTGACTGCATTAAATGGACACTGTTTGTTCAGCAGGGAAGATGTAAACTGATGTTGTGACTGAATCCGTCTTCTCCTTTAGGAAGCAATGAGACATTTATCAGGTCTTCTGCCAGATGGACTCAAACAGGAGGTTTATGCTCTATGGGAGGTATAACTCAGGGTTAGAGCTGAAAAACATTCAAAGCATGAACAAACTTTAACAGGTTATTCTTTCTCGGCTGTTTCCTGGAAGAATATTTCATGCAGCCTTTTTTGTTGTTTTTTTGCAGGAATATGAAACCCAGAGCAGTCCTGAAGCCAGACTGGTGAAGCAGTTTGACCTCCTGGAGATGATCTTACAGGCGCACGAATATGAAGAGCTGGAAGGAACTCCTGGAAGATTGCAAGAATTTTTTGACTCCACAAATGGTAAAAAAAAAAAAAAACTCCCCAACCCTCATTTTATTTCCTAACTCAAGCTAAAAAAAAAAAATCCTCCTAGTTTATTTGTGATTGACAGCTGCAATTACTAATCACTGATCAGACATTAATCTACTGCTGTATTCTGTGGCTCACTGTGGAAACATGGAAAAGTGTGTCCTTCTTTCTACAGTAGCATCAAACAGCATCAGGTTATCTCTACATAAATACACCTCAGACAAAAAGTACTTGTTGATGTTGTTGAACCGACCCCAGATCTTAACATTTCCCCCCCACAGGATTATACTGTAGGCACTAAGGATGATGGGTAATCCCTTCATCCACCCATCACTCTGAAACACGGTCAATCTGGACTCATTAGATTACAGCCCTTTTCCCATTGAAACAGTTTTATGGTCTCCTGTAAATCACTTTCTTTTTCTTAAGTTTACACAGCTGTTCAGTCCCTAGAGTTCTTTTTAGGTTTTTTAATTTCACTACATTAAACATAACTGTCAGTACTAATTTAGATTTTTTTTTTTCTGTAATGATTTGATTTCACCAAATGCCTAAGTAATCTTTGATTCATTTAAGAAGGATCTGGGGATGATGGGTAATCACTTCATCTGCCTCTTTTTTTTCACCCTGATGTGCCTGTCACTCTGGAACAGGGTCAATCTAGGCTCATCAGACCACATGACCCTTTTCCATGGAAACAGGACAGTCTATTTGATGTCTATCAAATGGATGGTTGTCAAGGAAATGAGAAGAGGAAAGAGGAAAAGAACTTGATTCCACTAGAAACCTATTAATCACTGCAATAATTATCGAATGAAAGGATCGTTCTGAACTATTTGTTTAGTTACATGTGTAAGAATACGGTGCATGACTTCTTCACTGAATCCTTCAAGATTTAGAAATGATCATCTCACAGACATAGACAAACTATCTTTATTGTTTCTGTTGTTTATTTTCCATCCCCTCAGGTCGGTTCCACCATCCAGATGTTCTCCAGTTCGTCAAATATTTAAATGAGGAGCGAAGATCTCCCAACGCTAAAGAAACAAAGCCTTCTGGGAACTCGCAGACTGCAGGTGCAGATAGCGCTCTGTCAAACATCACAACACAGGACTCCTGACTGTACAGAAACTAGGACCTGTACAGAGGACTGCATTTACAGGGACACACATGCAATAAACAAACTGTTCTAGAAATGATAGAACTGAGGCTGAAACATGTCTCGTGTAGTTGTTTCAATTTTCTCTCACGACTGATTCTGTTAAGAGTTCGGTTCAGCTGTAAAAGCACAACTGGGCGACTCGTGTCCTGCTCTTAAGGCTATCTGAAATTCTTATAGGTCAAGCAATTTCAAAATGAACTACTATTATGAACAGAATAGGAAAAATAAAGTTATGTCATGGTAAAGATGTCAAGACATCAACTGTAATGATTTCTGGTGTTAACATCCATCATTTTTAATCTCTTACAGACTGCTCTTTAGTAGCTGAAATGAGAAAAGTCTAACGGTATGTTGCTTTGTCAGACTTTGTGTTTTATTACTGTTTGACAATGTATTAATTCATCTGGCAGGTACATCATTAACCTTCAACAAGCAGGATTCACCATCTGAAACTTCATTTCCATATTAGTGTTACATGTATTTTCACAATATGCTAAATAATATATTTGAAAGTAGGAACGCTGGGTGGTTAGTTTTACTGGTAAATGAGACACCATTCACAAGTTTATTAGCTTTGAATACAATCAATTGTATGTTTGGTTTAATGTTTAATATCAGTTTAACATCACAGTTACTTTTATGAGCATATGTTGGAAGTTTTTAGTAGAAGTTTGAACTCCTGGAACTGTATTTTATCTTGAAAATATTACCTGGTAAAGTATTTTGTGAGCTCACTCGTCTGGTTGTGGACAGATTTGACAACTTTCTGGTGCTGCAAAAAAAGTGTTTCCATACTTGAAATTTTGACATGAATTTTAATAAATATATTTCATGACTTATGACGTGATCCTGAGCGACTTCTCACACCACAGCAAAAAAACAAAACACAATGGACAAAACAGGAAACAGATGTATCTATTGGAAGCAGGTTTGATGGGAAAGTTATGCAGTCAGACAATGTTCTATTAAGTGAAGAATACTTTTTACCTTTAGTGACACTAGCTGATGTAACCTTTTCACTTTATATACGTTCTAAACCAGGAAGAAGATGCAGGAATCAGGTCTGAGACTGTGTAGCCAGAGAATGTAAGAAATCTATTATACTGGTCATATTACAGTCGAGGGTTGTATTACAGCAATGCTGGAGCTACAGTATGAAATTGCATTAATGTAATAGACTGTATATCAGTTACATAGTAAAAGGTGTATTTTCCACCCTGTGACTCAGCAGGAGACATTAAAAACACATTTCTATATCATCTGGGCCACTTTCAGGTTAATGTTTTATTTTATAGCTGTGTGCATGAAACTCAAAATGGCTTCAAATACAACTTGTGCTCAAGTAGATTAATTTTAGACAGATATATCCTCCAACATCTGCATTAATTGGAATAAAAATGCAAATAAGTAACATTGCAGCAGGGAAAAAAAGATTATTTAGATCCTGTTGAATTGTTTCACAAAACCACAGCTGCACTAAATCAAAAATCCAGTGTTTTTTTTTGTTTTTATACTCACTGCATAGGCCACATTTATAGTGCTTGATTACTTCTGCAAACTAAATATTAATTAAATGCAAATACACACACTTTGAGCCACCTCAAACATCAGCAACAACAACAAAAAAAAGCACATTACACTCTACTATTCCTTCCAAAAGCATGTTTAAAAGTAGTATAATTGGATATAGCCTACAAAATATAAACTTTAGTTTCAGACTTTTTTCTACACGCATTTCTTTGGCCCAGTTTATCTGAGTTGATCACATCATCTTAAGTTACATACTTTTTTTTTTTTATTATTATACACAGTATTAAGTGTTTAACATAACTTGTTTTTATATAACACACAATTCTAATAATATGAACACGTCAGGTTTTATTGATATAAAAGGTAACAGCAATCATGATTTGTGTCATTTATAGGTTTTATATAGTGAGTGCTGCGAGACTCGTCCTTTATGTGCAAAGCTTTGGTCCCAAGAAGCTGTTTTCACTTAGGCTGAATGCGCTTACAATGACAGAACTAGTAAATTGTTGCATCTCTGAGCACGTTTCTCAGCTAAGTTTTTGCCCATGATGACAGGTATGTTACAAAAGCCAAAGCCGGCAACGCTGGACTGTAGTGACAGAAGGATTACAAGCCAAAACACATGGGTCTGGAGCTGACTTTGGAATCTGTTCATCCTTCTCCACACATCCATATAATAAAAATCTGTGGTGTAGTGTGGTTTATGGACCACTAGAGGGCAGGTTTTTTTTTCCTGTCTGTTGCATGACAAGTAGAGGGCAGCAGAGATTGTGTCTCCAACTCGTCCTATTTAACAGAAATGTGGTAAAAACACAAAAAGTATGTGGAATAATTCAGTGTAAAAACATGAAAGGTCTTGAATTTACATAAATGTGGGGGCAAATGCTGCTTTATTTGGTCCAAACACATATGTTCAGTCTTATTTTAAGTTTTTAGGGCTCGTTTGCAAAAGGAACTTAACACTTGTCATCAAATGTTATTGAATCATTTCAGTTCAGTCAAAACCTTTAGTAAATGGGGCTAAGTGCAGTGATTCAACAGTGACAGAGTTTCTGGTTCAGTCCTGCCTCATTGTGTGGGTTCAGCCCTAACACTGTCCTTCAGGTGCGTCTGTCGCATTGTTAGTAGGCATGTCCTGGTTGCTGGCGTTCGCTGCAGAGGAGAGGACTTCCTCAAAACTGCCTCCAGTTGATGTACCCCCAACCTTAGTCTAAGATAAGATAAGAAACAGCACATAAAAACAACAAGATTTTTCCTCTTAGACTGCAGTTGCTTTGAAGTTTTAATGCAGAAAATCAAGACAACCTCTTACAACATCTGTGGTGTGTAAGATAAGAGCAGTTACAATTCTTTGAGGTGTGTTTTGAGTATTTTACAGAGAAAATCCACTTCTAGTGAGACTGTAGAGTGTGTATACATATAAATAAACAGTAGGAGTCGAGACTGAAAGGTGGTGATAACACTGACTTTACTGTGTTTTGTGTTTTCTTTACAGAGATTCTATCTTTATAGCTTTATCTGGGTTTTTATGCAGTAGTTGATGTTTGCATAGTGTTTTCAGGTAGTATGTGTACACAATGTAGTATTATTACCTTGATTGTAGATACTGTGCTCTCAACTTTCTCCTCAAAAGACCTGAAGCTGGGAGAGTTTCTGTTAAGGTAGAGAAGAATGTGTAAAGATAAAGACACTTAAGAGGAACAAAACAACACTGAAACTATGTTAATTGTGCAAATGTAAATATACTTTCTAAAGGTATTTACATTCCTCAGCAACTTCAGGATCTGATCGCCAGTAGGTCATTTACTAAACCTTAATGGAAGTGGAGTATAACTTTTTCTAAATAATAATATGCACGGTAGGAAATGCAAACATTAACACACTGAAGAGAGTGTTTACCTCATGGTAGGCATGCTCATAGAGTGTTTGATAGAGTATCTGTCCCCAGAGAGCGTAGTGAGAGAGCAGTTAATGATTAACAGAGGTCACACACACACACACACACAAACAGACAAAAACTGTGAGTAAACACAAAGGAAACACTGCTTTCATGGTTATTTCCATTTGATACTTGAGGATTTGCTGAAAAAAGCAACAAAAACTTAAGTAAATTAAATAAAAAATTTAATTCTGATTATGTTACACTGTCAGTCTTAACACTAGCCACGTTTACATGGACACAAATAATCGGAATAAAAGACCAATCAGATTCAAATTGCTTCATGTAAACACGTCAACTGGAAGATTCTGATCTGATCGAGTACATTCGGAAAGAAAAATCATTCCGAAAGAGAGGGGTGGTTTATGCCGATCATTATTCCGATCGGCGTC
>JAQQZY010000017.1:15518999-15534904 GCA_030068375.1 Ostorhinchus rueppellii | reverse complement strand
TTTTATGTAGTTTTACACAGGAATGCAAGATAATAACTGGAATTGTGCAACTTCATAAAAAAAAAAAAAAAAAAAAAGTCATTTGCTCCTGCATTTCCTTTTGTATTTTTGGAAAACATTAAACTGGAAAACGTATGGATAGCAACAATAGTTCTATTTTTGCATTAAAGATATGGTTTTGATAAAAAAAAGATCTTGAATATACTGGTGGATTAACCATTATAGAAACATAAAAAGATATTTAGGCAAACAGAAATACTGTTCAATTATGGCAGCAGTGGAAAACACATAACACTGGGTGGTGGTGGAAGAATACATTTGTTAAGCACTGTATATTTCCAATATTTCTGTGGGTATAGCCTTTTCGGAAAACTGAAGCTTCTACACTGCTCTCTTCAACACCGCCGGACTCTGACAGCCATTTACCTCACAGAAGTGAAGAGTTGCTGGTCTCGCACTTCCTCAGTCACTTTGTTTGCTTGACCTTGGTGTTTTGACGCACTACTTCAGCTCCAAACCAATGAAATAAAAAGTAACTTAAACCATACAGTGATACACTGCTTAGCTTATGTGCTGAATGTTCTTGCCTGTTTCTCCAAACTAGGACTATGCTAACCACCATCTACTGTAGGTAAAACACACACTGTAAATAAGTACCTCCCAAAACACTTTGACAAATACATTGTGTGGCCAAAAAAAGGAGTCACACAAACAATACTGCATTTAGTTGGACTGTGTTTCCCTTTGACTGACAGAAGCATTTACCTTTGCATTGTGTATACCGCAGAACAATACAATATCACAGTAAACACTACAAATATCATATCATCCATATCTGCATTATTTTTCATGAAAATCTTTCACTGATGATGGCAGAGTCAGACTACTGAGCTTCAGGTCTGGACTCAACCCGGCCAGTCCATGTGTGAAAATGATGTCTCATACCCCCTGAACCACTCTTTCACAGGTTCTGATGAGTCCTGGCACTGTCATTGTGGTATATATCTGTGTCATCAGGGGAGAAAAAACTCATTTTATTCAGACACATACCACTGCTGAACCAAGAGCTGACCAACTGAACCAACCATAACACTGCCTCACAGGCATGTACTGTAGGCTCTAGGCAGGATGGGTAATCAATACATAATGCTGGAAAAGGGTCAATCTGGACTCGTCAGACCACATGACCTTGTTCCATTGAAACACAGTTCAATCTTTTTGCTTTCTATCAAACTGGTGGTTGTTTAAGAAACGAAGGAACTGCCAAGTTAAATAAACAAAGTGACTTTTATGGCACTTAACCCTGTAGAGCCTGAACCATTAAATCCTTGACAGAAAATTCCAGTTCTTTAAAACTGGACCCTTCATTGGTCCTTCTGAACAACCCAAAAACATTTTATTCAAATATCAATTTCCATGTATGAGTTTAAATTTTGTATCATATTTGAGACATCAGGTCTCAATGCTCAAATATTATTTTTGAACAGCTATGGCTCAGGTGGTAGAGCGGGTCGTCCAATATCTGGAAGATTGGCGGTTCGAATCCCGCTCTCTCCAAGTCCGTCTGTTGTGTCCTTGGGCAAGACACTTCACCCTCCTTGCCTCCAGTGTTACTTACACTGGTGTGTGAATGTTTGGTGGTGGTCAGAGGGGCCGTAGGCGCGAAATGGCAGCCACACTTCCACCACCACCACCACCAGAGGGAGAATGTGAGAGTGAATGAATAATGGATCAATAATATAAAGCGCTTTGAGAAGGCACCTTGAGTGACTTGTAAAGCGCAATAAAAAATCTAATCTATTATTATTATTAAAAACACAATACAACCCAAACATGTCTAACAAATTGGTAATTCCTTTTCAAAGCTGGCAAACTTCTGCCTCCTTCCTC
Organism: Ostorhinchus rueppellii; assembly: GCA_030068375.1. Lineage (NCBI taxonomy): Eukaryota > Metazoa > Chordata > Actinopteri > Kurtiformes > Apogonidae > Ostorhinchus > Ostorhinchus rueppellii. The sequence continues at coordinate 15,533,014 of JAQQZY010000017.1, read as the reverse complement.
ATTAATGACAGTCTTGTAGTATCACTGGAAAAGCCTCTGGTAAATGAATTCCTCCCCCTGGTGGATTATTCATGTATTGCATGTATCTAATTGTGCACATCTGGTTTTTCCAGGAAAAAAAAATATCACACTGATCATGTAGAGGGCTTGTATCAAATATGATACGTTTGGTGTTACAGGGTTAAAGTTTCATCACATATCTCTGTGATTTTCCGACTTGATTCTCAGCCCACAGACAAATACATTCACCTATATTATCTGGCATGGGTAAAACTACCTGAGATGAAAATAAATAAATACAAATAATAATGAAGAGAAGACTACAGCGGTTTTTAATTATGAAAGAAATCAAAACAAACATAAAATGGTAGCCTGCAGCAGGTGAGTCACACAGACAGAGGAAAGGTATTATCTCTAATTATGGTTCATATAATGTATTTGGAGCTCATGATGCTGCCTGACAGACTGCTCCGAGGGCTTACGTTTCCATTTAGGTGAAACTGCTACTAGAATTAATTTTAAAGTCAGGAGAGAAAACATTTGGATTTAGAGTTTTGGCAGATTAAAAACGAGAGGAACTGACTGCGTTTTCACGCAACACAACACAGCATGGTGTATTCATGCGCTGAACTCAAAATGTCATACATGGTGATGTAACTTATGGCATCACTGTGTTTTTAGTCAACAGCTTCACTGCTGCATGGAAGAAAAAATCTGTTATCTGTTTGCTGCTTTCCCCTGTCTGATTAATGTGCATGAGTTCATGTGCATAATTCTATTACCTATCACCAGGGCAAGCGCTCCGAGCACCACCACCAGCAAAATGACCACTGGAGCCATCAGCACCTTCGTTGCTGCAGGACAGGAAAGAGGAAGAACAGAATTATAATCACCCAAAATGAATAATGCAGTTCTTAATTAGAATAGAGATGGAATGATTTAAAATGTATGTGTTGTCCTTATTTACATTTAATGCATAATGCAGCATATTTTTATGTTACTGAATATTTTAAACCTTCGCTTACATCATACAGTCCCTTTATTACATACCAAATGTGTTCAGCTAACTGTCCATGGCATAAGAACAGCGAGAAAAGTTGTAATGGGTAAAGCCTCTTGTTAAGGGACAAATTAGTCTCCCGGTTGAACAGACACCCCGCTGATCCAACTAGCTGTAACTGTCATAGTGAGCAGAGTCGAGTCAATTTATCAGAGGAGTTCAACTTCCTACAGGCAACTGTGAATAGATAATTATAACTGACATAATCTGATTTGTGATGCCTCCACGCTTCATTATAAAGCTGTCTTTGGTATCGAGCAGAGTTAGATGAATGCTGTATTCATTTCTGCTGCTACAAGGAGGTGTTTTCATTTCAGTGGAATGTAACTAAGTACAAATGTAAGGTAGTTGCACTTTACTTGAGTATTCCCATGTTATAATTGTGTACACTACACTTCATAGGTAAATATTGCACTGTTTACTGTAGTTACTGTTCAGATAACAGCTGTTCAGTTTCGTCTTCTCTACACGTCGCCACATATGTTTATTTTGGAGTTTGTGATTAACAGAAGGATTAAGTGCTTCTTTATGGGTTGACTTTAAACTTCTCCTCCCTTTTAAGCCAATCAGACTCTGAAAACCCTCTTGGATTTGCTGGAAAATGCATCGTCACAAAGCTGGAAACAGGCCCGTTTCTCTGAGCTCATGAAAAGTTGACTTTAGAGATAAGTGGTTCTCACAGGACAGCGATGCAACAAAGGCATGGTGGCCTTATGAGAACAGAAGATAGAATATGAACACACTAGATCAGGGGTGTCGAACTCACTTCAGGGGCCACATACACTGAACTAGTAAAATTCATTCATTCATTCATTTTGTGAACCCGTTTTATCCTCACTTGGGTCATGGGGAGACCAGTAAAATACTTGACATAATAACCTTTACACAATAATCCAAATTTTTCCCTTTGTTTTAACGTGAAGATATGAATTACCTGAACTACCATGTACAATCTGACATTTCTCAAGAAAAATAAGTAAAGTTTCAACAACAATAACATTAACAAAATGTACAGATCACCGCGAGTCTTTCATTTTGTTAAAATTTGACTTGTTTTTTTTTAAGAAAAAAAAGTAATTTTTTTTTCAGAATGAGTTCAATAGAAATGGTGACTTTTTTTTTTTTTTTTTTTTTTTTTTTTTTTTTAAAATGGGACTTATTTCCCTATCTTTTATCATGGTGGTGTACCATATGGTCAGGTAAATGGTGGAAAGAAAATGAAAAAAACAAAACAAACAAAAACAAACATTAGCTTTCTGTTAGAGTGACGTATAACAAGTGCTTCTATATACAGTATGTGCCCAGTCTGAAGTAAATTGAAACCAAATCGATGTTTTTAGAAACATGTGAAATTTTGGTCATTACAGTTGCAGAAAAAATTATTAGACCATCAAAAATCATGAAAAACAATGGTTATGCAATCCACTACTAACTCCTGTGTGTATCATGTGACTTAAACAGACCAAAAAGAAAACATAGAATGCCTAAAAGCACTGTTTTTGTCAGTACAATGTCATAGATACTGATGTAAGAACTGAAGCGATTTTGGTTTTTATCAAGAAAACATGGAAAATGGATAGATATCAGCTCTGAAATTAAACTACTATGAGCTGTTTTTGTTGTTATCATTATATTTGTGGAAACAAAAGCACCTTTAGTTGTACCAGGCATTAAAATGAACAAGAAATAAAAAAAAAAAAAACAAAAACAAGTCTGGTCTAATTATTTTTTCCATAACTGTATAAGTAAATAGGAAAAAAAAGATTTTAAAATTTCATAAAAAATTTTAACTTTGACCTACTTTTCCAAAAATTTAATCAGATTTATTCTGGATCACTGGCAATCTATAAACTTAATCTGATATGAATTCAACCAATAGTTTTACTGCTGAAGTGTTACCAAAGAAAGAAAGAAACAAACCAAACTAAAAATAATACCCCTTGCCTCCTCTTTGGGGGGGGGGGGGGGGGGCATAAAAAAAATATTTAAATATATCCATTAACTATAAAAACACTTCATCTACAGCTGTAGGATCTCAACAGGTCACTGGGAAACAACATACAGAACAGTTCAGTCAAACAGAACCTTACTTTTACTACACACATATATTCAGTTACTACAGTACTGAATTGGGTCGGTGTAAAGTTGTGGTTGTGCACATCAGGGAATAAATGCACCACTAGACTAATTAGAGGTTAAAAAGGTGACTCATTTAAAAGTAAGTAACGACTCGGGTCTGTCTTCGACACACCCACCAACTTACCACAGACAGACCCTCTAATTAGACGTCTCAGATGAGGTTTATCGGGTAGATAGCGATACTTGCAGCCGAACACGCTGAGGTTGGATGTGTGGTCGCCGAAAAATCTAACAAAAAAAAAAAAAAAAGAAATGGAAAAAAAAGGCAGAATTATGAAGCAGAAGAGCCATTTGCGATTCAAGCGAGAGAGAACTGTTAAAAAACAAAAAAAAAACAAAAAAAAAAGTAGAAAACACTGACCTTAAATGTCTGTAACGCTCTCCACAGCGGTAACAGAAGTTAGTGTTACACTGAGTGCACGTCATATGGTCGCATCCCTCTGTCCGCTGAATATGGATCTGCAGCACACATTAATGTCAGTTTTTATTCTGGAGGGTTTGCAGAATTCACTTTTATTTACATACTAAACAGCAGCGATCATGCGGTTGAGCATCTGTGCCATGGGAACACATTATGCATGCAGTAGCAGTGTGGTTACTGGATCTTGGCTGCTGGAGCAGTGAGCAGCCTTTCCTGTCAACCGGGCATTAAGTTCAGCTGCTCTCAGCCTCTTTTCCAGATAAACACAGCGTGACACCAATTTGCTGGCTTCACAGTCAAACATGCTCCTCTCTGCCTCCTTCCAGAACCAACATTCTGAGATACAGAGCAGCGAGATGATCACAGACGGGAAGCTGTGAGCAAACAGTTCCCATATACCGGTAATTACCCTAATTTATGTCTTCCTTTAGTCGTCTTCTGACAGCTAAATTAGATGCCGTGTCTACCACCTTCATCATAATGAGACTGGGGGAAGACTAGGCTTTGTTTTATGACTGTGTGAGAGATGCCGGTAAGTCGAGCAGATACGGTTTTGTGAAGCAGAGACATGATCATCATTTTTTCCATTATGTTCGGTGCCTATGCGTCCCTGATCCTGTGCGTCCCTCTAGTTCTCTTTAGCTTTGCATCCATCATCCGTCTATGCTCTCCTGCTTCTTAACCTTCATTGATTTATTCATCTTCACTCATTCCACCCTCCATCAGTCTGCTTCATTCCCACACACCGACCGCTGTAAGTGTGGATCAAAAAAAAAAAAAACTTCTAAAGAGGGCTGCAGACAGTCAAACATTATGCATTATGTAATGATATTATTCGACCACGTTTTGATTAAACCCACACACATCTCTGCCATTTCCAGATATCATAAATATTTTTTTCATTCATGTGATCCAAGGTTAATATCCATTACTAAGCTCATCCAAGTGAGTGTATGGAGTGTGTAACAGGTACAGCATATTTAACTTCATGTGCATGTCTATCTATACACACCCACTTCACTACCTTATTCTCATATTGTGTTGAAATAAATCAGCATTATGTTCACACAGTCTTATTGCAAGACATTATGAATCATTAGTCATTTTACTGGTGTTAAAAAAAAAGGCTGCTTTCATTTTGTTTGTGCATGTTTATATTTTTAACAGTCTTACGTTCATCTGTAATGAAGCCGTGTTAACAACATTACTAATAATACTCTTTCAAAACAGACCAAAACAGTGTGGACCAGAATTAATATCCCCTTAAAAGGCAGAAATGTTGTATAATTTCCATAATTATATATTCACTAGTCCAGTGGTTCCCAGACGTTTTGAACTGAAATACACAAAAATATGCCGTCAACTGCCAAGATTTCCAGGTTTTTAATGACTTCATTGTTTTCACTGTCAAAACAATGTTTCAGAGTGTGTTGCAGTAATAAGTAACTTATGTTAGTGTTAGAAAGCTTAGTTAACTAGAAATACACTGTCTCCAACAAACACACACACACCAGACAAAGATCAATGTACACAAACTATTTTTTTGCTTCCAACCCTCTCTCTATAAGGTCTCTCCTTTGCATTGTTTTTCCTCATTATTACTTTTAGATATTTTTTGTCATCTTATTTTGCTTTTGTTTTGTTGCATCTACATAATTGAGGTCTTCCCTGGCTTTAGTGAAGTAAACTCATCTAGACCAGTGTTTCCCAACCAGTGTGCTGTGGCACATTAGTGTGCCGTGAGAAGTCATCAGGTGTGCCGTGGAAAATGACCCAATTTCATCTGATTGGTTCTGTAAGCAGCAGTGTGCTATACATCCATACGACTGCACACACCAATGATCCACTCTACAACAACAGTCTCCTGCTTCCATTTGCAAAATAAAATTAAAAAGTGAACTGGCCCTGATGTGGTGCGTTCTGTTGATAAATTTGTTGATATATGAAGCCCCCTCAGTAGTGATGCATGGATTAGCAGGTTACCCACGAACCCCGGGTATCAGGTTGGGGCGGGAGGGATTTGCCTCCCATACATACATACAAGGGATCGCTGGTGCGCCCCTCCAAGCTTTCTTGTTCCAAATGCCCCGAAGCAATGTTGCCTGTGCATCCCCAATGCCCCCCCCCCAATAAAAGAGAGAGTCAGAGCTGTTGAGGAAGAATACCAGCTTTTTGTTTAGTTAAACAGGCCCAGGTTTCACGCTAAGTCAAGTGAAACTAGATTTGCATTATATTTCAATAAATATACTTTTTGTGACATTTTTGTTTGGTGGTGTGCCTTGTGATATTTCTAATGTAAAATATGAGCTGTGGCTCAAAAAAGGTTGGGAAACACTGATCTAGACAACCCTCATCTATTTTAATTACAAAAATCCATTGACATATCATAGTGTTTGTTTTATTTGTATTTTTACTATTTATTTTTATAATGTTTTATTGATGATTATTATAGATTTTTATATGCTTGGATTTTATGGGAAACCACTTTGGTCAGCGTAAGTGAGGCTGAGATCGATGGATCTAAACTTGCTGATGGTCCCTCTTACCCAGTTCAAGACTCGAGGAGACTGCTCATTCCAGTATGTTCCACTGAAGCTCTGGAATGAGCTTCCACATGCATTACACACTTGAGACTCTGTCGATGCTTTTAAAAGTCATCTTAAAACCCACCTGTTCCTCCAAGCATTTCAATCTGCAGTAGACAAGAGTTTGTTTTATGACCAACATGTTATTTTTAATCTATTCTTTTTATGACTGTATTTTTATCTGGGCTTTTATTCATTCATTTTCTATACCCGCTTTATCCTCACTAGGGTCACAGGGGTCGCATGGAGCCTATCCCAGCTACTTAAAGGCGAAGGCGGGGTACACCCTGGACAAGTCACCAGTTCATCTGTGCTCTTATTTGTATTTTATTGTATTTGTATTTTATTGACCCTTTGTGAAGCACTTTGTGACCTCCTTTGTGAAAGGTGCTATAGAAATAAACTTTACTTACTTTCTCTACTTGAGTGTTGTAAAGGGCTCTAAATACTGATACTCTATCTATCTATCTATCTATCTATCTATCTATCTATCTATCTATCTATCTATCTATCTATCTACATATTTTACTCATAAAGTTTGATGAATTGCTAAAATAGGACCAATAGCTCTGTAGCTCATCGGCATGTTCTACAAATAATCAATAACAATTTGAATTTGTGAGGTTGTCCGGTTCTGCTGCTATGCTTGAGTCCTGTGGTGTGAACACGACATCAATCTCCCAATAGCAGTGGACGGTACTTTCACTGGAGAATAACTCAACTACTTAAATGTCCATAAAAGTCCATATATGACTTCCTATCAGTGCTCACTAGTAACTATACTGATTTCTCTAAACATTTCCATGTTCGAAGCCATTAAAATATGTTCCCATTATATGACAAATTTTTAATATTCCAACCATTTGTCAAAAATTTTAAAAATCTAAATTGTGAACAAACTTTGTAGACATTGTGCCACGAAGCTAGACATACAGTTTCAAATGGATCTGACTAGTACGTAGTTTTATTAGAGATGTTTGAAGAAACTGCTAACGACAGATACTACTTATTATTCTGTTGTTTACATTTTGTTTATCTATTTATTCTTATTGCACTCATTTATTTTTAGCCTGTTTTCTTTTTTTTAAAGTTGTATAGTCTATAATTCTGTGGAATCCGGAAGCCAAGCAACGACATTTCGTTGCCAAAAACTCACTGCTGTGTATTTTTTGTGCAATGACAATAAAAGGAAGTCTATATGGTGCCTTCACAATCACTCACTGGCCTATCAGCTGGTGAACTAAAAACCAATCCATGACCTGTTTTAGATCCTGATCTTAAATTTGGAAAGAGCCACAGTAGATCAGATCTGATTTACTGAATGATCGTCACCTACGTTTAACTGTAGCCCAGAGTTAATATCCTTGTAAACCAAAAAGCAGACAAAACACTGGCTCTTATTACATGTATGTAGTTTGCAGCTGCTGTATGTAAGAGAAAGACAATTCAGGTAATCGGATGAATTCAGCACCTCCACACAGAACCGTTAAATTAATATCATAAACATGTAGTGATTGGTTTACTCTACATGGAACTGGCCTCGTCTATCAGCCCTTCACAGGTCTTACCTTACACTCTGGACACTTCTGCGCATTTCTTTGTCCGTGCTCTATGACGCTGGCCCAGGTTCGTAGCAGCTTGTCTCCTTTTCTGTAGTCGCGACACTTCAGGCCGTTGTGCCAGGGTGCGTGGCATTTGAAGCACCACACAAATTGGCAATTGCTACACTGGATCTACATGTCAGTGCAAGAAACAGATACAACATATATGATCACAAAAAAACACATGGCTAAATGTTTTTTTTAACCCTTTAAACCCTAAGCCTAAAATGGTCCATCTGAACTTTCTTCTTAGTTTGATTATAAAAAGGTTACACAATACGCTGTGAGTCCTTTTGCCCATTTTTCCACAGCACTTAAAACTTTACAAATCTAGCAGTCATTTACAGTTTACTGCATGTTCTGGGTCAATGTATACTTCTGAAGTCCATGGCATATATTTTGCATCCATCTTTATCAAAAGTAAAATATAATAATAATAATAATAATAATAATAATAATAATAATAATAATAATAATAATAATAATAATAATAATAATAATGTTTTTATGTTTATTATGATCCTGTCTTTAAAAAATTCCAAAATTATTTAATTATGGAAACAATCACTTATTAATAAATAATGAACTAGAAAATCACTCAGAGTGCAGACCTCCGTCAAGGTAGTGTTTGTACTTTCCTCCACAAGATGGCGCTGAATGACCTCATAGACAGATCAGCGCCATCATGCCCTATCTCCCAATGATAAAGGAACCTTTAAAAAATTCCAGGATCTAGACGGTGATGCGGATCACCAACAAAATTTAATCACTTGTTCCTTGCCCCATTTCTAACAACTCCTGAAAATTTCATCCAAATCCGTTCAGAACTTTTCAAGTTATTTTGAACACAAACAGACAAACAGATAAACGGCAGCAAAACCCTAACCTCCTTGGCAGAGGTAATAAATGACTAGATATACTAAAATGTCAACTAAAGAAAAGTCCAAATTTAATAACAACCACCATCTAATTAGCTAAGCAATAATAAAAATTAGCTTATTCAAAAATGGTTTTCATTGTATTCTGTTTATAAGTTGAGATAATCATGACAGATGTTTCTATTTTGGCAATATATCAAAGTTTATATAGAAAATAACAAATTGTATCTGTGTCCAAGAAATCACTTTCAACCAAGTTCCCCATTACAAAAACACCTCTCAATGAAGTGTGTTAATTCCAAATCACATGACCTGCTCCACATGATATCACTTTGTCCTGAAGACTACCACTGGCAAGACTACAAGGCATGTCCTCTTTCTTAGTTATTATGTTTTCATCGGCGTTGGTTTGTTTGTCTGTCTGTCTGTCTGTTAGCAAGATAACTCAAAAAGTTATGGACGGATTTTCATGAAATTTTTACAGATTGTCAGAAGTGGGGTATCCTACAGATGATTAGATTTTGGTGGTGATCCGTACATTCAGTGCCATCTAGTGGATGAAAGTACAAACACTGCCTTGGTGGAGGTCTGCACTCTCCGAGTGCTTCTCTAGTTTAATATGAAGTCGTGTGTGAGTCAAGTGTGTAATTATCACACTCTTATGTCAACAGCGTTACTTCAATATCTTCATAAATAACTTTTAATTTCAATTTTACTCAATTGTATATATATTTAGAAATCTTTCGGTAAAATGCCATGTGGTTATGATGATTTTAGGCCTGAAAACAGCAAAAATATCAACTATACCTGTCAACTATGTTACCCTGTAAAGGGAACTCAAAAAGTCCCTCAGTTATATACCGACTCTTAATAGTGCTAAAACAGCTTCTTCTCCAGCTTTTGTTACAGGTGTGAGTGAAATTACGTAATGACCCAATAAAGCCTATAAAATGCACCGTCTCAGGTTTCAGAAACTGTTGGAATTTTTCCAGTTGCACAAACAATGAAAGAGTTACAGCCATCCAAACTGAACATGAGCAGGGTGTGTCAGCGATGACACGTCAGGTTTAAAGAGCTACTTTCTGTATCAGCTGCATTAAAAACAATCTCGTGCATTTTGATGATTATCATTGCAGACATTTGCTCCGGTTCTGCATTCATACCTTGTATTTGTGCTCGGTGCGGTTCGGGTTGTGCTTCTTCAGGGATGTGAACTGACTGCACTGGGGGCAGGGTTTGGTGCTCGAGTCCAGCTGACTGAGTTCTAAAAAGTACTGATATTTTGCTGCGTCCTCATTGGACAAATGGGAGAGCAGAAGTCTTTCTTCCAGGTAGCCGCTACACTCTGGGATGGGACAGCTGATGTAAGCTTTGGCCACTCGCACCTGGGGAACAATACAAGTAATGAGACATGAAGGCCTGTATCTGCAGGAACATCTACTGCCTTCAGAGCCTGGAACAACATAAACTGTATACAGGATGGAAATAGTGCATGCACTTAGAGTTACTCACTTTAGTTTAGGGATTTCACATGCATTTTTGTCTTGCATCACACATACACAAGTCAGCAGTGTACAGATTTTGTGGCACAAAAAAACAAAAAAAAATACACACATTGAATGCACAGCTGGATGATATTTACCAAATGTGCTTAATTTATTGCACCTTGTTCAAAATGGAAGATAATAAATGACTACAACGAAACATCCAACACAAATTTCCACATAATTGAAAACGGCTTGAGACTAGCTTTGGTGTTTTTCTGCTCCAATTCCCCCTTCCATGTTCATTTTCCTAGAGGCTGTATTGCACTGAGTGCCAGAGTGTTTTCTGTGAGCAGGTTTAGAAATACAGTGAAGACTGAGACACACTCAGGAGACTCTTTGGATGAATTACAGCGGAGATGTTTATTGACAATATGAGCTTAGAGAACAAAGATTTCCCAATACAGGAGACTGGCGAATCTCGCTCTGATTGCACTTCCTGAGGTTCAGCTGTTAAATATCATTAGCACAGTGATGTCAGTCACTTATCCATATTGGACATAAAGTCTGCCAGTGCCGTCTTAAACTAAAGTCACACTAACCAAGGCAAGGTTACACAACCACAAACACCATGTTTTGATGAAGAGTCTGCCAAGTTATCTGCATGTTTTTGATTTTTCTGGCGCCTGCTGAAGGAAAACAAACTGACAAATGAGTTGACCTGATCCTGACTCTTGTGCTGCTACTAAAAAGATTCTCCAACACAGAAAATATCGCAACATGGGTTGTTTGTCACATCAATGTTGCAAGACTAATGAATAGTGATGGGTCAAAAATCCTCCACTTAACATGAGGCAGTGTACGCTTTGTTAATGATACTAAATTGTATATTTTGTGTTCCCTAAGTGGGTGTAGACAGAAAGGTTGAGAACCTCGGATGACTGAAAGTACATTAATGAGGTCTAAATAAAATTGTAACACACTGATCTATAATTTTCACTAACTCCTGACTTTATTGTATTACCATTTGCATTCATTCTCTTTTTTCAATCATTTTCTGTCCTCCAAATGAGAGTTGTGTTGCCAGATTTTGTGAGAGTTTGTTGCTAACAGATAGATCTAAAAAAAAAAAAAAAAAAAAAAAAAAGTCAGTTTTCTGGTCTGTATACCTTAAAAATGTCATTTTATTTACATGTGAGCATTTTCTTTACATTTGCTTTATGTTGTTCATCCTAACTGTACAATATTACTGACCCATTTTTCAGATACTATAGATACTGTATATATTCATTTGTCATGCACTTATGTTGATAAAGGATTTTTAAAATTTTTAATTGTTTTGCTTTTACTCACAGCTGAACCTTTTACCCACATCATGAAAAAACTGATATGTATTCCAAATCAACATTTAGATATAATAATAAGGGGAGATGACCCTGCTCTGACTGAATGTGTGAATAGATCTCATCTAATTTCACAAAGCTTACCCTCAGATTCACAGTGGAGCTGAGGGCAAGAGGAAGAAGATGTGATCTCCAACTATTCTTTTCTTTTTACCATCCAGCTAGATTTTTTATGTGCTTTTCCTCTCAGGGCATCTCCACTTCTCTAATTCCCTCTCTTGCCCTCATCGTCATGTCATATATTCTTTCTGTCTCACTTTCATTCTTCCCTTCACTCTTTCTTTCACTTCATCAAAGCCAGTGAGACCTGTTACACTGACACACGATAAGGCTCTGGAGCATTTTGTGAGTGTGTGTGTGAGTGTATGAAATAACAGAAGGTATCTCACATACACACACAGTCCAAAACCCTATTACATGATTATGAAAACATATCCTCAGCAGACATTAGAGCTCATCTGTTAGTATTGTTGCCACAACACTGTGATGACCACTGCCAGACTAGTCAGACTGGTTGTCCTGCTCACACTCAGCCTGTTTTACATACACGTGTGTCTGGCATGGTTCAATCCCCCCTCGTTTTGGCCATGTGATGAAAACTAAACTCATAAAATCTTTATGTAATAGCGGCTGTTGGGTAAAATAATAAACAACTGTACAGAGGTAACCTCCAAGCAGAGATGGAAACAGATTGGAGCATGATTAGGGTCTCTGACTCAAAAAATGTGAAACACAATGAAAAAAATTGGACAATTCATTTGTAGATGAAACATTTTCTGTTTCTGAGAACGTATGCTATGCATCACTATTAATCTTGGGGTAATAATGGACTCAGACCTAAACTTTAACAGCCACATTAAATCAATAACATCATCAGCCTTTTACCATCTCAATAACATGGCCAGAATCAGAGGTTTACTGTCTAAACTAGACCTGGAGTGACTTATCCATTCATTTATCTCTAGCAGGTTAGACTACTGTAATGGCCTTCTCACTGGACTCTAAACAAGTTGTTAGACAGCTGCAGTACATCCAGAACACTGCTGCTCGGGTCCTGACAACCAGGAAGTACAACCATATTAGTCTGTGTTCAGATCTGTGCACTGGCTTCTGTGGCTCAGAAAATAGACTTTGAAACAGCTCTGCTGGTGTAGAAGTCTGTCCATGGTCTAGCACCAAAGTACATCTGTGACATGGTGGTCCCATATAAACCGTCTCAGACCCTGAGGACCTCTTCTGCTGGTGCCCAGAGTCAGGACTAAACATGGTGAAGCTGTGTTTCAGTTCCATGAGCTAAACTGTGGAACAGTCTTCCTGATGATGTGAGACAGACCTCTACTGTGACAATGTTTAAGTCCAGGCTGAAAACCGCTCTGTTCAACTGTGCATAGAACAACTGAAAGGGTTCAATCTGCACTCATCTCTTTTACTTTATTTTGATTGATTATTATTTATGTTTTATTGATAATGTTTTAATTGTAATTGTGTGTTTTTAATCTGTCTCTTCCATTTTTGTAAAGCACTGTGAATTGCCCTGTACAAATAAACTTACCTTGCCTATGCAGCACAATGGGCATTAGGCCCTAAATGAATAGAGGCTAAGACATTCACTGGACATTAACAACCCACTGATCTTAATACTGAAATGGAACCCAGCTTGGATAAGATTCATTTGTTATCTAATCTACTTTCCAGAAGGATTTTACAGACCATGTCATTAAAAAGTAAATACTGAACTTCTAAAACTTTTCTATTCAGCTAACATTCATTTTCAATGGTCTGTTCATCAGTGTAGTTATGGTATTTTACACACTGTTGCATTAAACTATGGTTTTGTTGCATCAATGAAAAGAGATGATGACATGCACAAGCAGTTGCTAAAAGGTGAGCAGGATCCAAAACAAACATTTAAAAAAAGTAGATGAAGGAATAAGATATGGGCCGCACAACCTGTGAGCTCCCACAAAATATTTATTCATCACAGTAGTGACATTTCATAACTTGATCATTGTATTTACATTAATTTAAAGAAACTTGATTATTGTCTTCGCGTGAATTGTTATGTATTTAAAAACACTTACATCTATTTAGAGGTTCCTGATAACATGAGATAATTTGCATTACCTGTCATGTGATATCACAATTAGTAGCCTATTGTAAATAAACAGCTGAGTGTCATGACCTGTCCATGTCTGATGAAGGGCCTTTGTTGCATTAATGTCTTACAACATGTTATTAATCTGTTTATAGTGATACTTTTGTGGCAGCCCCCAAATGAATTTTTCTCTATATTTAACCGCTCTTAAGTAATTTATTACCATTGATTGTAATATTATCCCAAGAGCAAGACTCTGTGTCTGAGGATCTGGTCGCCGGGCCCCCTGCCTTCGGCTGTCACCCAATCCACATTGCACCCGGCCCCTACGGATCCCTCGGCGGGTGGT
>JAQQZY010000017.1:15508435-15518899 GCA_030068375.1 Ostorhinchus rueppellii | reverse complement strand
GGAGGAAGTGTCTGGGGAGAGGGAAGTCTGGGCATCCCTGCTTAGACTGTTGCCCCTGCGACCCGGCCCCGGATAAGTGGATGAAGATGGATGGATGGATGGATATAATATTATCATCTTTATTTTAGGTTTTTTCATTATAAATCACATATTTTCCTATATTTAATTCACTGATCACCGTTCATTACAGAGTAAATTCAAAGAATTTTGAATCAAATTTACACCAGTTATTTATAAGTATTGATAGGATTAGTGCATCAATGGGTATTAATGATTTTAGTTCAGGAGATGGTTTTGGTCAATGGTGGATTTTTTTTTTTTTTTTTGCTGCTGCTGTTGAAGAAATAATGCTAAATGGGAATCATGTGGGGGTTATGTGGAGTTATACTGGGTTAAAATACTCTGATGGTTCAGAATAGGCCACCACAGTCCAGGAAACTAATAGAAATACTGCAACTATAAAAAAAAGTGATTATTTCATCTAGATATTTTCAATACTTACAAACGTTGGTGAAAAATGATGCAAAAGTACAGAGCTTCTAATCAGGTACAGTAATAAAAGCAGACCAAGCATCCATAAACTGGAGAAAACACGATTGAGTGTTAGTACGCGTGTATTTTATAAGAGCTGAGAAAACTGATTCAGAGGATAGAATGTATGATCCAGATCACCCACGCCTAAACCCAACATTATAATTTTTTTACAGCTTTTTTTTCCTCCTTTTGATCTTTATTTATTTATCATTTTTATCAGTATACTACAATCTGATCTTCTCAGGAGCAAGAAAAGAAACAAAAGAACAGAAAATATACAAATGAAAAGAATAGTCTGTGTTGGTGTCAGAATGTGTTTAGGTCCCTTAATAGACACAATTTTCCTTGAATGTCAGCTATTTCCCGCAGTTTTTTTTTTTTTAATAAAGAGATTTTCTTTCATCTTTAGTTTATATGCAAGATGTTCCATAACAAGTATATCATCTATGATTGAAAGCCATTGTTTATAAGACGGACCATTAGTCTTACAGGAGTGATATTTTGTGTTTTTAAATGGAATTATGTATTTTAAAACATTTCCCTGTGGTCTATATAAACTGTAAATGCTCTGCTTGGGTCTGAATTCTTCATTAATTCAACTCCACAGGTCCATCTTCAACAATATTTCTGAATAATGACACCAGAAAGGTCGTTTTGAAAGCTGGCCCTTTAAATGCAAATGAAACACTTCAGGCGCCGCCCCCTCCAGGTTGTTGGCTGTGCTTCTCTGTCCTGTTCAACAACAACTAAACATTTTAGGTAATCTGCTCCAAGTCTGGACATATTTTCAGTTTTTACTACAACCGCTGCTGCTGATAAACAATTATGTCGTACTTGGAGAAATGTTTGTCAAAAGTCTTGACCTTATATGGGCAAATGTTGTGACGTAACTAGTTATAGATGTAACAAATTAAGAAGGGGGCAGTGGTTAGCACTTGTGCCTCAGCAAGAAGGTCCTGGGTTCGATTCCAACACCAGTCAATGGGGGTGGGACCTTTCTGTGTGGAGTTTGCATGTTCTCCCCATGTCTGCGTGGGTTCTCTCCGGGTACTCTTGTCTCCTCCCACAATCCAAAAACATGCACTGATAGGTTAATGGTTAATCTAAAATTGACCATAGGTGTGACTATCAGAGTGACTGTTTGTCTCCCTGTGATGAACCGTTGACATGTCCAAAGTGTACCCCCCTTCACCCATAAGTAGCTGGGATGGGCTCCAGTGACCCCCATGACCCTAGTGAGGATAAAATGGGCTCAGAAGATGAATAAATGAATGAATGAAATTAAGAAGGAATTGAAACAGGTTGTAGAAATCCACTTGATGTTTGCCAGAATGAATACAAAGACAGTTTTGCAGCACCTGGAGGGTTCAAATTCAAACTTTTTGAACGACTAGTTTTTGAACCCAAATACTCAAATGTACCAAAGACTAATAATAAAAGTGTGTTAGCAAAATATGACCCCTTTAAGACAGTTCTTTGTTACAGCATTCTTCCCAGCCACCTGGAGGATAATTTTTTACTACTTTTACATGATGCTAAGCATTTTAATCTTGTATTGGACAAACATATATATTGTCTTTTACCTTTCTTTTTGTTCTCATTTAAAAACAAAAACACTAATGACCAACTGTGAAGCATTCTTTTATACACCTATTTACACTACTATTAAACATGGAGCTTGATGCTGGGTCAAATGTTTCTGTAATTGTAATTTTTGTGTTAAATGTGTGTATTTTTGTCTTTATGCTTTTTGTGCTGCTATAAATGGAGCAAGAAAAGTATGAAGAAAAAGCATTAACATCATCATCATTACTGAATAAAATATAGCACAGTAGTAACAAGATCTTTGTATTGAGTTGCTTCCATCCTCTGCCTGTACATAGGGGCACTGCAGCTTCCTACTGCAGTGAGGCTGATCATGTGCCATCTCTGCCCAATTGATCAAGACACTGTGTGACCTTCATCTCTCCAAAACACAGCTCACTGTACCTACTGAGCATAACACCTGCTGCATGGAAGCTAAAATAAGCCTGCAGTGCATTAACGGATGAAAACCTTCCACCTACATCGGATGGTTTACATGACTCTTATCTCATTCTCAGTGTGCTTATCAGAGAGTATACTTGTCTCACTGTTTGTATGATTATTCATGCCTCACTATCAAAGCTGAGGATAATTTCAGATAAAATGCAGTAGGGATCCCGGTCGACTGATAAAAACTGTTTTATCAAAACAAATTATAGCTACAGTGTTTGAGAGCGCAGATTACAGCTTCTAGACTAGTCAAATATCAGAGGCAACGTACAAGTTCATCAAAACTGGGCTTATGATCAGAGGATTGCTGAGTGGAACAACCTCAATGACAAGGCACTTAGAGAGAAAAATATCCATCCTGAAACACTTTAGCTCTGGTTGGAAACAGCATTTGGCAACACGCCTCATCCTGCTGAGTGCATATTTCCATGGCAGCTACACTGAAGATTAATGGACTTAAGTGTTTCATCTATCCATTATTCATTTTCTTGACTGACCACACCGATTCATATCCAAATTCAATTAACAAAACACGTGACTAAGCCCTATATTTGTTTCCCAACTTTCAAAGAAACCATGTTGGTGGATATTTATAGTATTTTTCCTGAAGAGCTGGGACACATGTTTTCTGAGATAAGTGTCTTTCATTCTCATAAGGAAATGAGTAAGGAGAAAAATTAGCCAGACTGAGGGACTCTGGGTACACCGGGGCTTACATTACAACTCAGCAACACAAATGCACAATAGAATGCTTGAATGTTAAGAGTGGGGTATTTCTGCAATGGACTCTGCTCATGTATCCTGAGAAATGGAATTTGTGCTAAATAAGCCCAACCGTTGGCACAAATGCTTGTTGTGAGAAGCGTTTTTGCAAATGTCCCAATTTTAATGCATAAGGTGTCAGTGACCTAAATTCCTTGAAAAGTGCTGTTATCTCATGACTGTACGACCCTGTAACTGAGCACATGACACACAGCAGCATGAGAGAGCCTCATGTACCTCAAGACTCATTTTTACTCTGAGTAAACATGTTTCTGAAATTTGCATTCGGTGGAGCCTGGTGTGGTAAAAATGTGGTAATTAACGGGCACTGCTGTAAACGTCCATGGTACTCAGTGCAGCTATGAAATATGATATGAGGATATAAACAGATCTATTGATTAATATTCTGTTCACTGTATTCTAAATGACACTCTTTATGGAAAGGGTTTTCATCATCAGGAAAATGCTTTGTATTCTTCTACACAGCAACAATGCAGGCGAGAAATTTGCATGAAAATACAAGCAAACACATAGGAGAGTGAGTGTGATGCAAAAGAGAAGATGGAAAGTGACAAAACCAGCCAAAACAATAGGGTGAACTCAAAGCAAATCCCATTTTAACTGAGCCCATTAAATCATACAATGTTTATTCAGAGTCCATAAAATTAGCCGTAAATGCTGCTGCTTTTAAACCGTAGTTTACCAAGTAAAATTACTGTAACCAATTTGAAACCAAAATGCTATGTTTGTTTGGATTTTTAACCGGCAAGTGGTTAGGTATGTAAACTAGGAGGGTGTGGCAGAGTTCCAGTCAAAGCACTGCCAGGTGTCATGTGTTTGTCCAAAATAGCCTGCAAAATAAACACCAAAAATGACTGGATAAATTGTTAGCCTCATAGCAAAACTGCCCAAGTCATATTTTTAATGATTTAACTTCATTCTCCTAAAACTGCTGCTTTCTTTTTCTATGACCTGAAAAGAATGACTCAAGTAAATGATTCTATGAGGCTAACGAAATGCAAGATACACCTCAGACTGCTTTCAGGATTTACATATTGGAAACATTTACATTTAAGACCAATGCTTATTTTCTTTGCACCTATAGTTACAAAGTGATTTCCATTATGCCACGCAAAAGATGTAACCAACAATGAGAAACGACTAAAATATATCCTGTTATGTTTTATTCATTTATTCAGTCTTTGTGTTGGTACACAATATTTTATGCTTTCTTCAAAGGTGTACTTTATTAAGTGCTTCAACTGCTTCCCACACCAACATTAAGAGCATAATATCTGATATAGATTTATTTTTCGCACAGTGATAAAGTTAAAGGCTTCTATAACTGGATCATGAATCTGTTGTAGGTGAGTATAGCAAATTATATTAATTATCTAAACTAACTATTTTTATGATAATGTTTTACATACAAATATTTGATATTTTGTTATACATGTCATTAAAATGTCCAAATAGGTCTACCTTAATCCAATTAACATGTTTCATTTACTTGTTGACTTGCACAGTTTGCCAGTAAAACCCTCTGCATCTATTTTCATGAAACTTTAACTAGTATGGCATGAACCTAGGATGAACCACATACATTTTGGAGCAGATCTATAAAAAGCAGTGGATGCAATACTTGTCCCCACTTTTGAGTAATTGGATTGAACCCCAGGCTGTAACTGAATTTGAGAAAAAAAAAAAGTACTCTAATCTGTATTGCTGTTTGGATATGAAATGACCTATATTGGGATATGATTTTGGTCATATGGCTCAGACCCAGTTCTGAGAATATCATGTGCCTGTCTCAAGGTAGATAACACGTCAGAGAAGATGCTGTGTGTGTGCGTGTGTATGTGTGTTATTGCTCAAGGACACTTCGACCAGCTGTTCAGTGACCCAGTGTTGACTCACTGTGGGACAGACACCATACTCGGGCCCCCTGCCGCATTACACCCCGGGCCCTTCCCTCACCCTGCAACCCTCCCCCCCGTTACCAACCTGGGAGCTGACGTAGAGTTCCAGACACTCATCGCATACGGCCATCCTGCAGCAGGGCAGGGGTGCGATGGTTTTCGACTCCAGGCACACCCGGCAACTCTGCAGCGCCGTCTCTGCACCGGCCTGTTCCGTTGGCAGCCGGTTGGCCAGGTCCCCAAACGGATCCACCAAGTCGTCCAACGTGTACGGTACCGGCTCCGGACTCGAACCGGCGTCCTGTCCCGTCTCCGCCTCCATTTCTTCTCCGTCAGAATGCTCCTTGTCATCGTAGACATCTGTGATTTCTACGTCTGTTCGGTTACTGTCGCCGGCGATGCAGTAAACAGTGCAATATACGTGCTCTTTGGCGTTAAAAGACTCGTCTAAACGGGCTGTATTGTTATCACTGTCACATATATAATGGCACGGACTTGTAACGGTAACAAATTCAACTCCTTGTACAGCCGAAGTCGACAACTCGCTTAGGGTTCGCTCGTTTTTAGTCCCCGCCTCGCCCGCTTCTCGCTCCGACTTTTTACACTGATCACATTGAGTTCCATGGCTGTTTGTAACACCTTGCTGACCGCCGTCCTCTTCTCCACACTGCATCCGACTGCTGGTGCTCAAACGCAGGGAGGGAGACTTAGAAACAGCCCCGAAATTCCTCCTCAAAATCTCCACGGCGCTCGCCCTCCTCTTCTCTCCGCCTCCGCCGCTGTTGCAGTTGTTGTTGTTGTTGCCCTCCGCATCCTTCTCCTCGCCGCCCCGCTCCTCCGTGTCACCCTCCGGTCCGTCGAGGGAGAGCCGCGAGTTGGACCTGACGACACGGCGGTTCACATCCCGGAGCGACCGTTCAACTTTGCTGTCGGTGAAGGAAGTTTCAGTCGACAGGTTGCGGGACAATTTGGCCCTCCCCTCCTCAAAACTGCTAATAAAACTCGGCATTTTACAGTGTTCAGCTATTGGTCCTTCATCTTCCATACCCGAGTTGGCTCTCCCCATTTAGTGAGCGCTTTTCCGCCAGCTTCTGTCCCTCTCTCTTCCTGTCTCTTCTCCAACTCCTACTACCAAAACAAAACAAAGCAGGTAGCCGGAGCTTCCGGGTCTCGGCGTCAGCGTGCAGGGCCGTAGCGGCGGGCCAATGGGAGGCCTCGAGGCTGGGAGCAGGCCCGACAGACCGGCACCTGCAGGACAAGAGCACAGTTTATGTCAGATGATATAATGTGAGGAATTGAAATTTAGACTGAAACAACATGACATTTTCCAATATTTTTTATTACATATGTTATTCAGTCAGTATCATGACAGAAATACTCACAAATAACTTAAAAGCAAGATTTGATTTCACCATTTCTTCTCCAAAATGTTTCCTTCACCTTTTTAGTTGTTTATTAATAATAATAATAATAATAATAATAATAATAATAATAATAATAATAATAATAATAATAATAATAATAATATCATTCAGATTTGTTGACAGCACAAATATAACATTCCTTGTGGTTTTGTGACAGTGAGAAGCCTAGATAACATTGTTTTAGTTTTATTCCAAACTTGTGAAAAAATAGTTATATTTCCTAATGTTTTGATTCAGGATTTGTCAGTATTGATTTAGTTAGCTCATAAGGATGATTTATTTTAGAAGTTCCCTACCTACCTCAGTCAGATGTTCGATACAGACCTCCACCTGGACTTGAAGACAGGTACCTGATGGATGATGGTAAACAAAAGCAAAGCTGACATTCCTTGCATTTTTCCCCAAATAGTGCAGACTTTATGGTTTATGTATAACCTGTGAACAATTGGCTCTTTTTGGAAAAACTTTAGACTTATGGATATTTTGTTTCTTATTAGATATACATTGTCAGTTACATTTCTAAGTAGTTACAGTCAACACTACTGCATTTTCCCCCAACCCATAAAGACCCAGTGCTAGTTTTGTGGCAGTTAACAAATGGATTTTCCTCAATATTTAACCTTTCTTAGTGAGGATAAAGTGGGTTCAGAAGATAAATGAATGAATGAATGGATAAATTAAATGATTTATCACCATTTATTATAATATTATAATGTATCCGATTACCATATTTTACATTTTTTTCTGTGAAAATCTGCTATTTTCCTATATTTAATTGATAGATCATGTAGATGTTCATAAAAGCTAAGTTTAAGGTTGAGGGATATTATGTGAAAAACAGAAAACTGAAGAAAAAAATGGCTTTTTCAGCCAAGATGTAACAGAATGTAAAAACAAGCATCTCTATCCACTATCACTGATCTAACTCCATGGATTTTACTGATGAATCAATGTTGTGGAAGACGATGGTGTTTCCGCATTCACTACAGAACCTCTGAATGTTCAAATGGGTCATATCTGATGATCATGAAAAGATGACAAACTGCATTTTCAACAATTATTTACATGTATTAATAGGTTTCGTGGGTCAGAAGTTATTAAACATTTTAGATCAGTTGATGATTTTGGTTGCCAGTGGCTGTTTGGGTCTTTATGGGTTAAGGTTGAGGGACTTTGAGTGACTTGAAAAATGCTATAAAAATGTAATCTATCTATCTATCTATCTATCTATCTATCTATCTATCTATCTATCTATCTATATACTGTATCATGTGACTAAAACAGACAGAAAAGAAAACATGGAATGTCTAAAAGCACTCTTTTTGTCAGTGCAATGCCATAAATATTCATGTAAGAACTGAAGTGATATTGGTTATTATCAAAAAAACATGGAAAATGGATAGATATCAGCTCTGAAATGAAACTACTATGTCGTTATCATTATATTTGTCCAAACAAATGTACTTTTACTGTACCAGGCATTAAAATGAACAAGAAATGGAAGAAAACAAAACTACCTTTTTCAATCAAAAATGCTGAAATGAGAGTTGGGGGTACTATACTTGGCTAAAAAGTATATTTCAGGACGTACTCCACTGTAAAAAGTTTGAGATCTACTGTCTTAGTAAAGTCCAAGTGCGGTCTGTTATTTGGCTGGGCAGTGTTTAACCTTAAGCCTTTACAAATGGTGCCTTTCTTACCATTCGAGGATGGTTGTCAGCCCTTCTGCTTGACGAGGATGTCTTCACGTGCAGGTACAGGTTACATTTACTGTTATAAACCAGTCATGTTTTACTGTGTTCATTCAGGATTCTCATCATAAAACATAGCCTTAACCAGAACTCATTTCATTTCATACAGCGCAAGTGACACTGCAACACCCGAAGGATGAAAATTAAATTGGACGGACACATTTTTAGTTCAGCTCTGTTGGAACCTTTCAAATAAACCTAACTGGGGTGTCTGTAAAATGGGTTGTTAGCTCTGTTACAAGTTCTCATTAATGCCATAGGCTGCGAGGCTCATGGTAATTAGTTTGCTTGTCCTGGCTGTGGCCAATTGGTTTTTAGCAAAGAACGGCAACCACATTAAAAGCCTTCACAAGAGCATGTCTTAAAACACCCCTGATGTTTGGACATAGAACGGGTCAAAGAGGGGAGCAAATTAATCTTTAAACTCCTACTTCTGAGGATTTACTCCATCTGAAACTTTGTTTAATGGCTTTCTATAAAAACAGCTTGTATACTTCACTCAAGAATGCCTCAATCTTAATTGTCGGACGTTTACTGTTTTATACACCAAGATTTATTACATTTACATTTAAGCAGCAGATGAGGATGTAAGAAAACTATACTATACTTCAATTGCAAATAAGCAATGACAGATGGACTCCTTTCTCATTGCAAGTGAAACCGGCCCAAATCTGACTTTCTATTTGACAGTCTGAGCAGGACAAATTCTATTTTGTCAAACCAGACCCAGTGGACTTACAAATGTGGTCCTAATATCTGATATTTGCAATGTGACTTCAGACTGTGTGGTCATGCTAGCCTAGTGAACTAGCCCGCCTCTAGTGGCAAAAAATATTTTTTGCCTGAATCGTTGGTCTAGCCACGCTCCATAGAGCCTCAGCCAGGTCTGGTACAAGTTAACCAATCCAATCACAACGCTCCATCTGTGTAGCGAGATTGTAGGGCGGGTTCCGCACAATGACGCGACAATAGCCACGTTTACATGGACGCAAATAATCGGAATAAAAGACCAATCAGATTGAAAATGCTTCATGTAAACAAGTTAATTGGAAGATTCTGATCTGATTGAGTACGTTCAGAAAGAAAAATCATTCCGAAAGAGAGGGGTGGTTTATGCCGATCATTATTCAGATCGGCGTCCATCTACACACCCGTTCAGATCCTGTCTTGGATTATCTCCACTGCGCATGTGTACTATGTCGTATGACACGTTTCCGCCTTTGCAAAACAAAATCAAAGCATGGCAGGAACGAAGCAGAACTGGTCCATAATTTAAAATTTGAAATCAAATTAACATGCGCCAGAAGGTAGGAAAATACAATGTGAAGGACGCCAAAAATTAAAGCTCTCGCATCGCACAGACACGTGGCATTTGTTTACATCGGAGGTGGAAATACGGCTTCTTCTACTATTTCCAGAAAATTGGACTAATCCGCGCATGCCTAAACTTTTTTCCGATTAAACGCTGTGTGCATGTATACACACGACATGATTGGATCATGTTATTTGGTGTCCATGTAAACCGTTGATTAAGATATCCCGATCATCCAAGATTTTGATCGGCTTGGGAAAATGTGTAAATAGCCACGTTTACATGAGCCACGTTTACATGGACACATCACCCCAATCCGATCAAAATCTTGGATGATCGGGATATCTTAATCAACTGTTTACATGGACACTAAATAACACGATCCGATCATGTCTTGCATATACATGCACACAGCGTTTAATCGGAAAAAAAACCCTTTGGGCATGCGCGGATTGGTCCAATTTTCTGGAAATTGTAGAAGAAGCCGTATTTCCGCCTCCGATGTAAACAAACGCTGCATGTCTGTGGGATGCGAGAGCTTTAATTTTTTGCGTCCTTCACATTGTATTTTCCTACCTTCTGGCGCATATTAATTTGATTTCAAAATTTAAATTATGGACATGCATAGTTTGTTCGAATGCATAATTTGCAACTTTGTTTTGCAAAGGCGGAAACATGTCATACAGACATAGTACACATGCGCAGTGGAGATAATCCAAGACAGGATC
>JAQQZY010000017.1:15495799-15508335 GCA_030068375.1 Ostorhinchus rueppellii | reverse complement strand
GGGAAGTCTGGGCATCCCTGCTTAGACTGTTGCCCCCGCGACCCGGCCCCGGATAAGCGGAAGAAAATGAGATGAGTGTTTGCATTTGTGTGAAAAACGTGTATAAAGTAGTGAATATTTGTAACTAGCCCCCCCCCCCCCAAAAAAAAACAAACAAAAACAAAACACATTTCACTTAACACAATCCAGATGCAGAATCCCATTGATCTAATGCTGTTGTAGTTTTGTCATGTCTATTGTCTTTGTTCTGTGTTTTATGTTTGGGTTTGGTCTTTTCCTGTTTTATTTTGAAGAGATCCCTCCTGTTTCATGTCTTGTGTCTTTACTTCCCTTTCCCTTTTGTGGGATTACCCATTTTCCCTCAATGCGTTTCACCTGTGTCTAATTGTCTCCTCCTTCCCTGGCGTGTATTTAAGTCCTGTCTGTCTCAGCCTTCATTGCTAGTTCGTTTTGTCTCCTGGAGCAACTTACCAAGCAGTCTTCTTTACTGAGTGATTTTCTGAAGCTAGACCAGTATTTTCTCCTTTGGACTCCTGCGCTTGCCTGACCCCCTGTCTGTACCTCTGCCTATCGGATACCCCTGGAACCTGGACCTTGGAACGCACACACGGTGCTCTGCTCTTGTTTTGCCCCTTTGGTACTTTTGCTGGATTTTCTGCCTGCCTGTTATTGACCCCTTATCTATCCTGAGATTAAGATTTTGCCTGCTCCTTATTGGTACTTCTGCCTTGCTGACTGATTACCCGGCTCTGGACCTCAGACCGCCCTTTGACCTAGGATTTGGATTCTCCCTGTTGGACCCTGACGCCTTGTACTATTCTGACTGATTGTTAAATAAATATTCTTAATCACTCCTTAGACCTCCGAGTCCATTTCTGCGCTTGAGTCCATCTTTCTGTGTTCGGTTCTGACAAGTTTTACCTGATAGTATTTCACTGATCTGACCCACATGAGATCCAATTGGTCTGTACATGGAACCTGACCTAAAATGATTAATATCTTAAGTGTAATTCTTGCATTTTACAAATTCATCCCTCGGACCAGATTGGACCCTTTGGCAGTCCGCATGTTTAACACCCCTAGCCTACAAGTGTGAACATGTCTTCAGTTGAAAAGACAGTGAATTATTGTCCACATCCAGTCAGGAAAGTCTTAACTGCTCTGAACAGAGCGAGTGATCAGAGTTATGAATGTTCCCCTCTGCAGAACAGATTCAGCTTTAGTTTGAAGTGGATTTTCTTCATGGCTGAAATATTGGACCCACTCAGCTTCAATCCCAAAAGCAGCCAGGCTTGGACTGTGAAAACTCAGTGACGTGTGGAAGCGTTTCCTCCCCCTTCAATAGCAAGACAAAGAAACATACAGTCTGTCAGAGAACAGAACACCATTAGACTTCCCTTCTCCACTCTCTGCTTTTATTCCCACCTGTCTACTTTATGTACAGCCACTCACATTTGGGACACCCATCATGAAAAGAGAAGGAGTTAAACCAACAGAGATGGTTAGAGTCAATGGTGAACGTTAACAAATCAACCCAGAGCCTCAGTGAGTTTAATGTTTTCAGTGGATGTTTCCACACTCATGCACTGACACTGTAGACAGAATGTGTGTTATTGTACATCGTCTCTGCTGTGACAGAATATACTGCAAATATGTTTCCTGTCTTACAGTGTTCTTAGTATAATGGGGACATATTCTTTGTTTAACATTGTCTAAATTATGCAGATGTTACTTTAGCTGACAGCTAATTCAGGGTTGCATTCATTTCATTATAATGTAATGCCATTAACCCTGTAAAATTCCAGTTCTTTAAAATTGAAGCCTTTATTGGTCCAGCTGAACAACCAACCAACCCCCCCCCCCCCCCTTTTTTTTTTTTTCTCAAATATCAGTTTCCATGTATGAGTTTCAATTTTGTATCATATTTGATACACTAGGTCTCAATGCTCAAATATTATTTTTGAACAAACAAAAATATAACACTAACAGGTCTAACAAAGTTCTGCCTCCTTCCTCATTAATGACAATCTTGTAGTGTCACTGGAAAGGCCTCTAGTGATTTACATCAAGTTTTTAAAGAAAAAAAAATCACACGGATCATGTAGAGCAGGGGTTCTCAACCCTGGTCCTCGAGGCCCACTATCCTGCATGTTTTCGAAGTATCCCTCTTCCAACACACCTGATTCAAATGATCAGCCTATCAACAAGCTCTGCAGGAGCCTGATAACGACCGTCAGGTGTGTTGGAAGAGGGTAACACCTAAAACATGCAGGATAGTGGGCTTCGAGGACCAGGGTTGAGAACCCCTGATGTAGAGGGCTTCAAAACTCATGTATCAAATATGATACATTGGGCATTACAGGGTTACAGGGGCTATATGTAATATTTATACTTTCAAATATAATAAAATGACCTAAAATTATCATTAGTGTTTAACCCATAAGGACCCAGTGTGACTTTTGTATCAGTTACCAAATAATGTTTTCTTTGTATTTAATCTTCTTTAAGTGATTTACCATTTGTTGTCATATTATCTTGTGTATTTTGTGTTTTTTCAGTGAAAATCTGGTATTTTCCTACAATTAATTCATTCAAATTGTTAGTTATTCTGAGAAAACTGAAGAAAAAGTGACTTTTTTTGGGTTTTACTGGTGAATCGATGTTGTAGAAGTTGACGGTGTTTCCACGTTCACAATGGAGCCTCTGAACGTCCAAATGGGTCATATCTGATGACCGTGAAATGAAGACAAACTATATTTTACACACGTATTCATCAGATAAATGGCTCAACAGCTACTGAAATTGTAGATCAGTAGATGGTTTTGGTCAACGGGGTCTTTATGAGTTAGAATACCTCTGGAGTTCTGCCAAAGACGCTAATGTATTGAATTATACAAATATGAACTGAATATATTCATATTGATGGGCTGGGAGATTCATGTGACCACTAGAGGGAGTAGTAAGTCATTCCGTTGGTCAACCATGGTGAGGAACACCAAGACCACTGGCTCTTTGACCAAAGGATCAGAACGTGAGGAGATGAGATGAGAACCACTAAGAATCAACTTTTAAAGTCAAAGAAAATATCCTTAATTGTTTTCAAAGGTCAGCTGGACTGGACTTGGACCAAAAGGGATGAATGATGACCTGCACAAATAAGAACTTACACAGACAAATAAATAAGTTCGAAACACTGTTGTTGTTTTCACCACTGGGCACAGCTCTAAATGAAAAGAACAGAGTTTGATCCTGAAATCACAGTATGTCCTCCACACAGGTGAGTTTGATTATGAAGTTCATGAAGCTCTGCATCTATTACACAACTTTATTATCTTTGCCAAATCAGTCATTTGTTGATGGTTCAGACTAAATTGTGACAGTTCTGACCATGTTTCGGATGACTCCAGGCAGATCTTTGGTTCAGCTTTTGACAACACAAACTGTATGAAAAACAAGAGTTGATTTGTGGTTTTACTGTTTCTGTTTTCTGTCTTAACCCATAAAAACACAGCGCTACATATGTGGCAGTTCCAAAATATTTTTTCCTCGACATTTAACTTTTCCTCACTGATTTGTAATTAGAATACTATTTCTCTGTATTTTAAGTTTTTTTCAGTGAACATCAGGTATTTTACTATATTTAATTTACTGATCATGTAGATGTTCATAAAAGCTCATATTTTAGTCGAGGCTTATTATATAAAAAACAAAGAAAAGTGAAGAAAAAGTAACTCGTTCAGCAAAATCTATTAACTCAGTGTGTCCATCCACTGTTATTAATCCAACTCTCTGGGTTTTAATGGTGAACCAATGTCGAAGATGATGGTGTTTCCACGGTAACTATGGAGCCATCGACAAATGACTCTGAATATCCAAATGGGTCATATCTGATGACCATGAAAAGATAAACTGTGTTTTCCACCAATTATTTCCATGCATTGACAAGATTAGGGGATCAACAGGTATTGAACAGTTTAGATCAGTAGATGCTTTTGGTCGTCGTTGGCTGTTTGTGTCTTTAAGGGTTAAAACAAGGCTAAGCTAACAGAACTATAATGTAAACTATCAGCGGATTCAACACATGAAGATTTTAAGACAGTGTTCTTTTGACAGACAGGTAAAGTTAGCAGCGATGAGATTTAGGGTGAAGAAGAAAACTTGATGGTACCGTCACACAGATGTGTAAACAGTGAGCTTTATATTTTATTCATTGAGTGATACAGTGGTGATTTGTTGGTGGTTTTGGTTGTGCTGTGTTCTCATCTGTGGCTCCCCTCCGATGTTGAGAATTTGGAATATTAATACTACATAGAACCCCTTTAATGTTGCTGTAAAAACTTCTTTTTAAGTCTTTAAGTGATCAGACATAGCGTACATAAACCCTCCCTGTCCTTAGCTGCATAAATAACTCGAATACATCTAACTTAAGTGTCATTTGCATGTAATAATTAATACTAAAATAGATAAAGAGTGTTTGTTGAAGCTGTGCGTGTCTTGTTTTCCAATTATGTGAAAATATTCTAATATCTTCTTTGTACATGTAAACGCCACCATCTGACTAATTGCATTTTTGTAAAACTGTACAGGCTCATAATGGAGAGAGAGATTAGGAGAGATTCTGTAATTCAAGAAAAAAAAGATTGACTTTTTATCAACAGAATAAATTACTTCGGCTTATCCCCCGAACACTTAACTCTATTTACAGAATTTTTCATCTAAAGAAAAGGCTTTATTGAGTGTCGTAAAAACTCTGAAGGGAATAAAAAAAAAACAGTGTGAATTTGTTGTTTCTCATCTACATTATTACTCTAATTATTGCTGTTCATTATAAATCTTTGATGTTCTGGCTTCGTAGGTTCTGGGTTAAGTACTGTTCAGTTCACCATGACAACATGAAAAGTACAATGCGCTGCAATACAACGTCCCACACACATACACTCACACACACACATTATACTGTAGGTCTGAAACGCTTTCTGATTTAGGGAATAACAGCTCATTAAACATATCGGACTGGCAGATGTTACACCGTTTATGTTACTCATATGTTTCCACAGTGCCTGACATTTTTATTTAATTCAATTTAGATAAACAGTTGCAAATGAATTCACTTTCATTTCAAATTAAACTGTAACTCTTACTAATGGCATGACCATTTCTTTCAAATAAGCCTAATAATAATGGATGCTGTATATGACCCGTTTCACAGCGATTTAGTGAAAAGACACTTCACCTTCAGTCATTATATTTATTAAAAAGCAATGTGCAGTCTTTGTTGACAGTTTAAATATAAATTAATGATGTTAAATTAACTATGGGCTGAAGTGAAAGTGAATTACCAGCCCTGACAGAACGTTTACTGAAAGAATTACAGACTATAGTGCAACTAACGTTGATTCTCTCCTTTCTCTCTGGCACAACTCGCACCTATCAAATACACTGTACAGTTAGAAGAAATAAAACAGTAATCCCACTTGTACACAACATCATAAATTATTAGTCAACTAGAAAAAACAGTAAACACGGCCACATGTGATTAAAAAACGTCTAGAAGTTCAAAGTTACATTTCAGTTTTACATTGTAGTAGCTATTTTTCTCCTTTACTCGCCAGACATTTCAGACGGTGTTATTTATAGAAAACCACAAAGTTCACATTTAGGACTCTCTGAAGAGAGCAGAGGAGCATTCAACAAACCAAACAGTTCCTTTTTAAGTAGCTAGTTAGTCACACGCAGCATGAGATTAAATATGCAACAGGTTTGAAACACCTCATGCAAACACACAAATGCTGTTTCTGTCGTCCAGAGTGTCCGTCAGTGGAGTTTCAGTGACTCTGATTGTAATGCACAGAGCTGATACAAAACAAACGTCACGTGAACGCTGCACCGTCGACGATAACTGGCACAGGGGGTGGTGGAGGGTGGACTTGGAGATCCGTTTGTCAAATGGTCTGTTTAGTCCATCCGGCGTCTGTTTTCCCACAGAAAATGAACTTCCTTACTCGACTGAAAAGGCCTCGAATGTTTGGTCCAGTGATCGCAACACAAATGAAACATGTATCGTCGCATTTTTCCAGAAGGAGAAAGTGTTTTGTTTTGTTTTTTTTTCCTTCTGAGCATAACCAAAGTGAAAACCTGCTGACCAGCCCGTCTTTCTCCTATACGACTGCTTTACATGTCTGAGAAACTGCAGAAATGGTGGCTGCTTTATCAGCCTGGAATGCAAAATGTGAAATACTTGATTTGTAATATCCTCCCTATTTTTCCAACAAGGGAATCCAAGATAAGTAAACCTGAGACCCATTAGTTTTGGTCCCAGTCTGTGGCTTTCAGAAACTAGGCAAGAGATACCCATGTGGCGATAAAGTTGGCACTTTCAACATTAAAATTCGAGTAGTGAGGTGAAGCGGGGAGCTGCTAAGTCACTGGCATATCTGTGGTATAATTTTTGTCCTTGTTACTCTGCAGGCAAAGCATACAGTGTCAGAGTGGGTTCAGCTTCTTGCACGTCTTTCACCATTCCCTTTTTTCATTCATCGGCGGTTGAAAACGCATTACTATGATAGAAATAAACCAAAAGATCAAAAACGACACTTGGAGGCTTCTCTTTTCCAGCCATTTTTTTCTGTGGAAGATGTGATTGGGCCTAACTTGCATACAGCTCCCTGAACTCCTACCTTTCTGCTTATTTATATGTGGTACAAACACGCCAATCAATGACAGGATTCAGGCCACTCTGTGATTGTCATTTCTGTAAAGGGTGTTGTTTTTGTTAGCGTGATGGAAGTTTTTGGTTGGTGTCATTTGTGTTACTGCATTAGGAAGAACGGGATGCTGACGAGGCAGAAGTGGCACTTAATCTGACCTCCAAGTGTCTGGTTTATATTTGGGGAAAAATATTCGCGTGACAGTCGCTGTTTGAGTTGATTTTGGTGTGTGAGGTGGACAGGAGAGGACACCACAGCTTGACCTGTTGTTGGGAGACGAGGAGGGTTAATTTTTCTTCCTGACACTCTGACTCTATCTGTCTGTCTTGGATGGAAGACAAAATATTTCAACAACAGCAACAACCTACAGAAACACATCTGGAAAAACTGCCTCGTTTGCGTGCAGTATGACAGAAAACACGCCACTGCCTTTGGGATCCTGCAGCAAAAACAGTGTCATTGCTTCGTCCCAGTCTGCCTGTCTGTCTAAACTGTCTCATCCACCTGTCCGTCTGTCAGTCAAGGTTTCAGTCTTTCTGTCTGGCAGACAGAATAACTACTGTAAACATTGTTTAGATTCACATTATTAGTAAAAAAAAAAAACAGTTGGATCTGTATGTACTGTATAAATCTGTTATACACTGTCTATGTGTGTGAGTTTGTCTGCTTCCTGTACACATGCACATGTGAGATTTAACTATTTAATTCTTTACCATCACACTGTTAACATTCAAAGTGTTTGATGAAACAACACAATAAGGTTTGTCCACTTTGAGTCCAGGCAAAGACGTGTGTCAATGCCCTATATTTGCTGTTTTTCTCTCCGTTGTATGAAATGCACCAAAATGAAACAAAAAGGTGGGTGACATTCCTCGATCGGTTTTGATAAGTCGATGGTTGGTCAGTTCAGTTGGAAGTGTCTTAACATGTGGGATGAAAAGAGCACAAACTTCCAGAGACAGTCAAACGTGTCTCTGGAATTTTTAACTCTTTGGTCAGGCTTATCTGCACTCAAGATACAGGAACACTTCACACACTCTCTTTGAAATGTAGAGATGGTAGCCTATTTCTGCAGCAGTATAAACAAGCATGGCTCCGTGTGGTAACAGAAATAATCCGAGCATTGTCCTTGGAAGCCGGGAGATCTCATTGACCGGACTGTGACTCTTTGCATTCCTTTGGTTTCTTTCATAATGCAGACACCCAAAAGCATAAGAGGATGAAGTCAGTGGCTCCAGACTGCATCCTTTTACAGTCAAAACAAAAAAAAAAAAAAAAAAAAAGGGAGACGAGGCAGTTGAGACCAGAGATGCCCGATACTAATGGGGTACGCATCCTGCAATTGCCTTGTTCAACCACAGGAGGCTAGTGTTTCATTAGGAATCGACCGGACTCCATTAAAAACAGCAGACAGGCAGAGGAGGGAGGCCAGGACTGTGGGGATTTGTACAACGAATCGCAGAATGTCTCCTCAATCCTGTCTCCATGTCTGTGTCTTGGGTGTTGTTTGTTAGAAAACATACGGAGTAGTAAAAGCAGGATGTTAAGTAGTGGTGACTGGTAAGGCAGGGAGTCGAGAGGAGCTCCTGGGTTTACTTCGACCTGGAGGTGAGAAGAGGAGAGGAGAGGAGGAGAGAGGAGAGGAGAGGAAGAGAGAGGAGAGGAGTAGAGAGGAGAAACAAAGAGAGGAAAAAAATGAGGTGAGGAAAGAAGAGAGAAAAGGAGAGGAGGGAAGAAATGTGGTAAAGAGAGGAGAAACAAAGGAGGGGGAAAAGAGGAGAGGAGAAGAAATGAAGACAGGAGAGAGGAGGAGAGAAGAAATAAGGAGAGGAGAAACAAAGGGTGTAGAAATGGATGGAGCAATGTGGAAGAGAGGAAAGGAGAGGAGAGAGAGAGAGAGAGAGAGAGAGAGGAGCGGAAGATACAAGGAGGGAAGAAATGTGGAGAGGAGAAACAAGAATAGTGTGTGTGTTAATACAGTGGTTTGGTGTGATTCTTTAGATAACAGATAAACGCTGCTGTTACTGATAACATCTCAACTGTCCTTGATAATGTAACTCCCTCCCCTAAAGCACTTGTCTTTTATATTTTACAAAAGATGATATTACTCAAAAAGAAGTTTATACTCGTGGGAAATACTGGCTCCTTGATAACATCCCCTCTAAAAAACCCCCAGCATTCCTCTACAGCTTTACTCACTGTGGATTGAAATGGTTAAAAAAAAAAAGAAAAGAAAAACTTAGACTAAAATCACTTTAAAAAGCACAAAAACTGTACATAAAAATTCAACACAAACTGAATAAATTACAGGTAAAATCATCTTAATAGTTGTTTTCCCTTGATTGATTTTTCTCTCATTTACACTGTGATTGTTCCACTACTCGCTCATGGTGAATAAGAATTATACAGCTGCAACTAACACTACAAATATGTTCTAAAATATCAAATTCCACAAGTAAAACTAATAACAAACAAGTGTTTCCAGGCACAACAAACCCCGCCCCTTGCACGTATTGTAGCTAATTTTGGCAATGATCCAGCTGATGTCATGTGCCCAGTATGAAGTAAATTGAAACAAAAATGGTGTTTTTATAGACGTGAAATGCTGCCTATTATTATAAGTAAATGAAAGGACAAAAAAAAGATTTAAAAAATTTCATAAAAAATTTGAACTTTGACCTACTTTTCCCAAAATGTAGTCGTGTCTATTCTGGGTCATTAGCAATCTATAAGCCTAATTTGGCATGAATTCAGCCAATAGTTTTGCTGCTAGAGTGTTAACAAAAAAACAAACAAACAAACAAACTGAACAATACCCTTTGGGGGGTCGGGATAACCATAAGACTGAACAGAAATAAAAACTGACATTTCCACTATAATTTTTTTTTTCATTGACACACTACATCAGCATTCCATTAGTCTATTTCTTTAGTAGTATGTGATAATCTGCTGAAACACAACCACAGAAACCTTTCCACTTCAACTCATTAAAAACACTTCCACTCATTGTAAATAGTTAAAGACTAATTAGAACTATAGTTTTTTGCCAGATGTACTCAAGCTGCAGAAACCTTTCTTATGCACTATTTGCAGCTGCAGATTCAAACACATTTCATGCTCTAATAAGTATTTATACCTGCAGGATGATATGATATGTATAATAATAAGGTTTCTAGATGGAAAAAAAAAAACAGCGATCATGTTCAAAATAACAGAGGCTCACCCATTTATGTGCTTTTTACAGATTTAGGATGATACTGATAGCAATGGGAAGGTCGGTCTTATGTAATAATGGTTTAATAATGGGTCTGATTTAAGGTCAATACACCTCCTTTAAAAGGCTTACATATGGTTGAAAGCAAACATGTCAAAATAATCAATAATCCTGAATGGGGGTGTTTTACTGAAACCACAGGAAACTGTTTTTACCACGCCTTTGAATGCGCCGCATCGATATGGTTTTTTTTTCTACAGTGGCTTTAGATTATTGAGGAAAATTTCCTGTTTTTTTTTTTTTTTCCCCCTCCCGCCAGAGCACTCAAGAGCAACATCACGAGGTTGTTGTAACTAAGCAGACTCGGAGAAAAACAGGTTATTGAAAAAAAAATATCCTGGGATCTAATAAGAGAACAAGGCTGTTTTTTTCCCTTTCACTGAGTGTTATGGTGTTTTTGGATTTAAGCTAAAAATCTCACTTCTAAGTGGTAACACAAGGTTTTTAAGGTCAATATTAAGTTTTTTTTTTCTCTGCAAAGAAGTGTATATTTCTACAAAATCCTGGAGGCGGTAATTGTAAAGTAATTTTTTGTGTGTGTGTACGTGGGTGGTTAGGTGTGTGTCTGGTGTGAGAGCAGAGAAAGAAAGACGGGGAGATTTCCTTTGGGATAGTGCAGCTGATGCCTTTTTATTGGTCCCTCTGGCCAGAGCCAATAAACACCAAAGTGAAGGGACAACAGCTGGGGAACAATGATAGCATATTGATGATGTTTGTGTACGTGCATGTGCATATACATACGTCCACGTCTGCAGAAGCTGTCGGTCAGCACTTGTACCTTCATTTATGTGTGTGTGTGCGCAGATATGTGTGTTCAGGCAGCCTTTACAGTTTGTGCGTGTTTGTGTTTGCGGCCATTATCTTGGGGGTCGATGATTTATGATCAGTGTTGCTGCTTCCACGGGGGACATATAAAACTACAGAATGGCCCTTTATTGCCTTTCTTCTTTGTTTAGTCCTACATTTCATCCATCACTCTTGGTTTCTCTTCTTCCACTGCACATTCTGACCTCTACTTCTCTTTCACAATCCTCTCTTCTGTCTGCAATTCGCTCCAGACCTTCTTTTTTTTTTTTTCTAATAAAAACACTTATTGATAACCTGTCTGGTGCACATCGCCGTTATTTCGTCTCGTTGTCCGCTGTACTGCTTGGAGCTTTCCACAGGACAAAGTCAGACAGCCAGATTGATGCGGGGATGTCTAAGCCTGGACTCAGACTCATTTTGTGATATCCTATTGGCTAGCAGGCGTGAGAATAGCCAAAGAAATCCATGCTTTGAGTCTCAGGAAATCACTACACAAACCAAGCTCCAGCCTGTGAGATGCAAAATGAAAGGCTGCACAAATAAAATCCATTTCATTACTAGTGTAATACTAGTTTCCAGTCAGTGTTGGTAAAATAGATGCTCCACAGAAGGTGGTGTCGTGTAACATTCTGTTTAACATTCACCTGCTCCTGCCTCTGATCTCACCACTAGTCATCCCTCGGTATCCCCCACCTTTGCCCTTTGTGTGATTGTCTTTGAAGTTCTTTTATTTTGTATAATAAACCCAACCTTTGTCGCTTTACACGACACAAAAATACAGTAGTGGTGAACAAAATATTTAATTACAAAATAAGTTTTTTTTTGCAGTTTTGTTTTAAAGCTAAAATGAGCAACAAATGAGTTTTTTCCATTCTCATCCTGCCAAAGAAAATGAGCATAAAAGGGAGATATTTCACTGTTCGTTTTCTAGCATCCTTTTGGGTTTTATTGGCGGTTTTGAGCGTGTAAGACCTGGTGTATTTCAGTAAAGACCTTACCTTTTTACTCTACCTTGGAGTCTTTGTTAATGGAATCGTTACACATCAAGGATACAATGTTTTCATCACATAAACGGACTTCAATCGCCACACGTGTGTAACAAAGAATGATAAAACGCTACAGAAGTTCTAACTGATGAGACCTTGGGCTGATAAATGATGAGCTCCTATAGCGGTGCAGCCAAAATGGGGCTTGTATTATCCATAGCGCGTGATATCACACATGGATGTAAAACAGATTGTGGGGGCAAAAAAATGAAGAGTATGTCCTTGTTGTATGAAATATTATTTGGTCAAAACTCAATAAGCACTATTTCACCACAAAGGTGTAGATGTTACTCAGTCCTATTAGAGTTATTACATAATTACCATGATGTGATTGAGCAAACTGCATTTATTCTGCAAAACCTCGACTACTACTTTCATTGTCTTGTATAAGAAACCAGTTGGACGAAATACATATATTTCACACACTATTTTACATAGTTTTCCTCTGTTACTCTAATTTGACAATAAATAATTTGTTCAGTATTTTATTTACAAGCTATGGATAGACCAGTTTCTGGGATTTAACCTATGAATATCATTTCAGCACATTGCAGTTATCCAGATTCCACCCAGACCTTTATACACTTGTACTTTATAGTGTACAGTGTATAGTGTTTGCTCTTATGTTATACTATCTATCTATCTATCTATCTATCTATCTATCTATCTATCTATCTATCTATCTATCTATCTATCTATCTA
>JAQQZY010000017.1:15485234-15495377 GCA_030068375.1 Ostorhinchus rueppellii | reverse complement strand
TCTATCTATCTATCTATCTATCTATCTATCTATCTATCTATCTATCTATCTATCTATCTATCTATCTATCCAGCTAGTGAGATAATATAAAGCTGATGTCCCTATGTACAGTCCTGTACATAGGGCTGATTTGTTGGTTTATTAAAGTTATAAAGACCACATGTGTATTTTTCAGTCTCTATTAACATCCCATCTGGATATATGTGAAGTATATACAGCAGAAAAACAAAAGTTTTCCACCCTTTTGTTCAAATAATAACAGATTTATTGTGTTAAGTTCCTGGTGTTTAATATCAGGTTTCATTCAACACATGTTTGTAACTCTGCTGCTTGTTATGGGGTCAGAGGTCACACTAAAGATCGAATTCAACCTTCAGAACCCATTTAGTTCAGTTTTTTTTGTGCGTCTTTTAATTCCCTGTATTTTCTTGTTCTATCTGAAGAAAAGAGAGAATGACAAATAAATAAATACAGTATGTATGCTCATTTCAAAGCTGCAGAAACAATAAACCTAGAGGTGGCTTAAGACTTTGGCACAGTACTGTACGTTCACTGTTGCCCGTGAAGCAGAAATAAAATATTTGTACCTCTTTTTGGGAAATGATTATGACAATGTGATTTAGTCTTGATAAATAAAATGTAACTGGGACTCAGTATATAATCATTGCATCTGGTCAAAAGTGATCACTGATCGGACATTAAGTCATTTCATTTATTTGAGTCTGCATGACTTGTACCTCTTCTTCATATCCGATTAAACTAAAACATGAGTAAAACTTGGATTTGGATGTATACTTACATGTACATGGGCTGTAGCTGAAGATGGGAGGTCTTCTGAGGTCCCTGGTAACCGTACGAGTCAAACCCTCCTATAAAATCAACTGCAAAAAAAAAAAACAAAAACATCAATTAGACAAAGCGCATGCCTGGGAACCTCCCACTGCTGATGACTCATTATAATAGGCTCCCTACACCTACAGAGGTCTCGACTGCACACTTTGCTTCACATCCACCACCTCTATCACTGCTCTAATCCGATTTCAACCACAAAACTGCTCCGAGTGGAAATTTCACCTCGGCTGTATAAAACTCTCTGATGCAAATCTAGTTCTATTTTTAGGAGTAAGACTAAGACTTGTGCACTGATATATATTTATGCCCTGAGAATACTCTTAACTCCTAAATAATCTAGGAGGCGTCCACAGCTTGCGGAGCTGTGGAGCTGCCAGCAGGTGGTTGCTTCCCCCAGACTGAGGCAGGCAGCCTGGACTTTTGAAGCGAGCAAGTCACGATTTTTTTTTTTTTTTTTTACTTTGATGTGGTAGAACTCATAAAAGGGTACTTCCTCGCCTTGATCAGCAGCATACTTTCTTATTTATTCAATGAGATTTTGCAACATCAAGTACAATATGGAATTTGGCTGTCACTGCTGGGATGAAAGCGGTTTTACGTCGTATACCTTAAGCCTGGAATAAGTCGGAACATGAGTGCTAATACCGAGGGGAAGCCAAAATCAAACTGCAGGCAATTCAATTTCCAGAAATGCTATTTGTTTATTAATAACATCACAGAGTAAACAAATAAAGAGGCACTGAGCTGTTATTGATTCATATCTTTACATCGTATGCTTTACATACGGTTGTTATTCATGTAATAATAAAATCAGTTCAGTGAAAATTTCATCCTTGTTTCATTGGAGCCTTGGGAGTTTTTAAAGGCGGAGAAAATGATTTGTGAGAAAGGCTGTTGATATGTGAACCTAAACAAACACAGCCCACCTTCGGCAGCCTTGATCATAACTGTGAAATTATACGTCCCACTAGTCCTGGGCAGGATGAATGGCCTGGGAGGGCTTATGCACGAGATTAAAATGATTATGTGGAGGTAGACACGGGCCTTTTATACCAACTTAGTTCTGGGTCTTGAATCAGCTCTGTTCTGGATCCTTTGAGCCTTGGTGTGTTTAGTGAACCATCCTACGTCTCCACAGGTTTAGTGGAGAACCGTGGTAATTGAGGATGCGTCATTAACGGAGGGCGATTGTCAACGATGGTACAATATTACCCCATCCCCCTCCAACCTTTTGACAGCTTATTTAAAGGTCTCTGTGGTGCTCTAATCATCAGTTTGTGTCTTACACATTCTTGCATTTAAGTGAAACCACTGCACAACATCCTACCTTTTCCTCAGTCGATACTAAATCACTACCTAACTCTAAGTGTACATTTTTTTTTCCACTGGTTTCTTAGATTTCTTTCCACTGTGTAGAATATGAAATGCCCACAATGGTTTATACATCAGGCCAAGAGAAAACCTTTTTTTTTTGTTATTACTGGAAGCAAACAATCAGAGCTCAGAACCAATTTATTTGTGAAATGCGAAGAATGGTTCAATATTAAGTTCATAAACTCCAACGACACAAGTTCTATGTTGGTGGAAAAAGCTGGGAATGTTTAAATAAACAAAAATAATTGTTCTGATTTTCAAATAACTACTGATTTTGACTTGGAAATTTTTGTTTTAACCTCACTGATAGTCTGAGAACGCCAAAGTCACATTTCCAGTTTGTTGTGTTGCAATTTAGTGATTTTACCACCTTTTTTAGTTCTATAATTAGGTATGGATGGCATGAACTTGATTTTTAAGAGCTGTTATAAGGGTCACTATCTTTTCAAGAAGACTTTAGCTCGCTGAATTAAGTACAAGTTTGGGGTTTTAACTTAAAAATAAAAGTAGGCTCAAATAGATCATCAATCAAATTAAAATGGCCGTCTGCTTTGACCAATCGGGGTTAAAGAGAGAGTATAATTACCAATTATTAGTACAAATACCAATAACTACTATCACTACTACTCCAAATACAGGCACTAACTGGATATACTACTACTGCAGTGCTTAGTACCAATAATAAAAACCTCTATCATCTTTGTAATTTTATGATAATTACTATCACAATTATATGGTTAAATTCGTGACGACGATGAAAAGTCTATGAGCTAACAACAGAAGTATTTTGAACATTATAACAGACAACTTAGGCTGCTTAACAACAGGTTACATGTTTCTTTTTAATATTTTTATTGATGTATACAGGTCTATTACTGTAGGTGACACTAACATTAACGTATTAACAGAAAAAAAATCCAGTATGTGTGTATCCTTATCTAAATGTAGAGACATGTGGACAGCGGATAATGTCTTATCATGATGTTGACAGTTAGCCAGCACTTTGGACACCAGGTGTTTTTTTTATTGTGCCAGATTTCTGTCACATTTTGAAGGAGTAATAAAACTTGAGGATTTGATATGTGCAGATATTAACTGCCACTGGCACAATGTGAGTCGTCACGCACAAATTCACAGGGCTTGTCACAAGTATTTTACAGCTTATCACTGTTAAAAGTCAGGTAGGTGTATGTGAGTAGGTTTTAGCTCCTTGGGGCATGTGCAACTGATTCCTCCAGGTATCATTCTTTGCTTCTCTCATGTTTTGTCTGCAGCTCATAAGCATCATATACTACACTGAATTTGTACTTGATTTATAACTGGATTTATATGACAAAAATGATGCTGTATTTGTTCTTTTTTTACGGCACACACCCACAGTAGAGAGCGGCTGAACCATGAGGTGACATTAAGTGAATCTGACAAAAAGTATATTGGATTAGAATCGCTTACTCCACCTTTAAGAGGTGTCATCTGACTTGGCAGACAACTTCACCTTTCACACACCTCCCACCATCGACTTAATGCATGTGAAAGTTTGATTATAGCACCCGCCAGGACAACACGTCCTCTCCACTCTCTCTTCCCGGGCTGCTTAAATGCAGCGCCATTGTATGATCGTTCGACTCATTACTGTTTTTCACCCAGACAATACAGAGCCATCGCCAATGCTTGATGTATTCCTTCTTTGTGTGGATTCTTTTGTGGGAGTCTGGCCTGGTGTGAACGGTAAGAGTTTCCTGCTGATTCATGCTGCAGTCAAATAGCCTCAGCAGAGTTTTTTTTTGCCGCTCTCGACCCTTTGAACACAAGAGGAAAACGGAGCCCCTGACGTTGTCAGAGCTGCCTATCGAGCTACAATGGCCCAATTTAATGGCTCAAACGTTATTCACAAATGAATATACGAGAACAGGAGTATTTCTTCAGCAGCCTGAAGCTGCCGAGTGCAATTTGTAAGAAAAATAGGAACCAGCAGCAAACAATGAAACATTTAACAGACAAATACTTTCACACTGTTGGGGCATTCTGTCATTTTTCTGAATGTTTATTACCAACTCAAATACTTTACAGACATAAAAATTAATGCACGACCGATTCTACTGAGATTATGGTTCTCTAAATAGGTGTGTGTGTGTGTGTGTTTGTGGTTGTATATGTGTGTGAGTGTGTTTTTACTTCATACTGTTTTTCAAGTGTGTCCCTGTACGTTTGATAGGAATCTGACACATCTGAGTCTCTTTGACAGATAAGACTGGATACGATGATTAATCTCACACACACACATGCACATGCACCCGCAGACAGACAGACACAACCAGGCACACATAACACCTTCACATTCATCTGCACAAACATGCACATGCACAGAATAATTATCAGAGTAATTAGCTTTCTCAGCAGCTCAAAATCTTCATTGGTCCTTAGTGAGTATTAGCTTCTTCACCCAAGGCACATTTCCCTACAAAGCTCCCTGATTATTGTTTAGTCTTCGGGACTGCATTAGTGCACAACGTTTTCTGCAGTCACATTCAAGAATTAAGTCCTGGCAACATGAAGATTACAGCGGAGAAAGGAGAAAATTGTAATTTGGCCACTTGAAGACGATGAATGAGACATGATGCTGGCATAGAACGCTGATTTTTTAGCTTTTGATACGAACTTGAGACCTGTATGTTGCTCCATATTTCTTCTAATAGCAGTGAAAAGTGCAAAATTACAAATGCAATGTACTGAGATGTACTTGTGCACTCATGAATTGAAAGTTTGCAGGAAAAACACTCACACTGTCTGAATTTGTCAAAGCAGGATTATTTGCAGGTGTCTTTATGAGAACAATGTAAAGGTTACAGGATGCTTGTTCTATGTTTCAAAGTGGAGGAACTCATCCAGTTTATAGCTGTGTTTCACTTGTTTAGTTTCATCAAATTCTCTCTTTGTGTAAAAAAAAAAAAAAAAAAAAGTACAAGCTGAGGTCAAGAGCCGAAGGCCAGCATAACACTTACGCAAAAGGCCAAAAAAATAACTGTTAGACATTAATTATTTAGACACGGAACAAGTGGCATTTTACATTTCCTGTCATCACAAAGGGTATTAAAATGCAGCGTTGGAGACTCATCTCCCAATAACCCCTAAAACTCAATTATCCTGCATAAAGTGGCATAAATAAAGAGAAACACTGCTCTGAAATGTTCTTTAATAATTATATGATTTCAAAATTTACCATGACCTCATCGAATGCAGAGATTATGGCACATGAAAAGGCGCTAGAAACAATAGCGGCTAAGAGCATGGAGGTCATTTTCTCAACCCGTCTCAGGAAAGCAGGATAACTTGTCCTCTCTCAGCAACTATTTCCACTGATCCGGGATGCATTTATTACCTATCAATATTTATGTGTTAGCAAACAGCATCCTCAGCCCAGGGTTGAATAAGACATGCCTGGTTATTGATCCTCAGGACACATCAGCTGCATCTACTCTAATGGAATAACTAAAACAATGGCCTCAGGTAAATGGGCTCAGTCAGGTTAATGCACACAGACAGGTGCTGCATCTGAAAACCAACAATCACAGAATTAACGTATTGATTCAACTCATTTTCCTCATCTGTTCCTGCGCTTAAAATTAAGCGTAGCCACTAAAAAGTTATTTCACAGCTTCATACGGTCGGTCTTGAACATCTTGAGTGTAATTTCTTGGTGATGGTGGTAAAATAACACAGTGAACATACTGTATCTTTGAACCGGTGTGAATCTCAACCACATGCTCCCATTTCTGTCTCCCTTTGATAATGGAAATGAATGAACCTAGCTGCAGAAGCAGGGGGAGAGAAGACTGACTGTAAATCCTGAGTCAGTCAGGGTCTTTAGTCCAACATGGGTTCATTTAACCCTTCAGTCCAAAGAGAATGAACTATGAGGACAAGCCATGATGGACGAACAGAAACAGATTGAATTTATTTCACGCGTCTCACTTCACACTTCCATCTCAGAAGTAACAGCTACCCAAGCATTAACCACCCACACCTACTTCACAAAATATTTTCCACACTGACTGTAAGGATAACCTGTTCCAAAACAGCCTGTGTCCAGTCAGAACTTGGCAGCCGTATCAAAACAGAGCACACTGTAAACATTGGATCTACATGGTTGGGTGTAGGTAGTGCAATATATGCGTTCGTTTTTATAACCTTTTCTACACACAAATCGCCGCTGTGAGCAATGCTTTGAACACTGTGGGTGCATCTGAAAGTCCTTTTTGCTTAGGAATGTTTCTGACTGAAATGACCCAGAAGT
Organism: Ostorhinchus rueppellii; assembly: GCA_030068375.1. Lineage (NCBI taxonomy): Eukaryota > Metazoa > Chordata > Actinopteri > Kurtiformes > Apogonidae > Ostorhinchus > Ostorhinchus rueppellii. Next base: position 15,488,857 of record JAQQZY010000017.1, on the reverse strand, counting down.
ATCTGAGTGTCAGCTGTGATAAAAGCTGTCTGAATTCTCTAAATGCAAAGGAAAGGAGCTACACAGCTTCCTTTTTATAGTCTCCTATAACACAGGAAACACTAGACTATCCTTTACGGAAGAAAAGGAGAGAATGCCATCCCACAATTCTGACCTTATCATGACAGGACACATATTTTCATCTTATGCAACTGTCTGATATGATCATATGTTTTGTACGTTAAACACTTATTTTTTTTATTGAAGCAGAACCTTTGCTTGGTTTGCATTAGTTATATCTTCAATTTGAGTGTTATTTTATTGCAGCTGGTAGGAATATCGTTCATTAATTTTCAGTTCCTTCGGGCACAGAAGCCTCAATAAAACTACACTGTAAACAGTTCAGTAAGAGAAATGCAGTTGAGTCAGGATGGAGAAAGTGTACAGTAATAGGGGTTAAAGTGTTATTATAAATGGAGGTGTATGATGTTTCATTCAACAAGTAAACTTAAGGATGTTCACATGTAGGCTAGTAGATTTATAGACACTATCTTTCATAGATTTACCATTTTAGTATAACTGCTGTAATTCAGGATTCATACTGACTATATGATTGGATGAGAGGATGAGTGTGACTATTAATGCAGATTTAGTCTTATTTAGGCCTATTTCTGTTCCGATATCCCCATTTAAATGTTTTTTGTTCTGTATGTATGATTTATTTTAAATATTATTAAAAATTCAACCATTTGCTCAATAAAAAAAAAAAAAAAAAAAAAATCAGAATGTGCTGATAGAATAGACTTTACACTTTCTACAGACATCTGAGCATGCTTAGTAGTGCACTTCCCACTACCCTTGCAATAGGGGGATAAACACAGTGCAATGAGTGAGACCAACTCACTATAAAAATAGATGGTTTGGGCTTTTTTTTTCCACACTGTGATCCTTGTGGTTTTTGCAGTGTTGTTGTGTTGTTCCGTTATTATTACAATTTTTTTTCACTGTTTTTACCGAGTGTTGACTGCTGAGGAACAGCTCAGCCAGGTACCAAAAAGCAGCTGGATTGATTTAGGAAAAAAAAGCCCCAAAACAAAAACTACAGGGTCAAAATTCAAATACTTGTTGTTCAGTGTCTCTTATTGAATAAATCTCTTACTGATGTACATTCTGAGTGCCTTATTTAATAAAAATCTGTAAAACTTCAATTCCATTCTGCTTTCATGACACTTCTACATCACAAATTCCAAGCAGCCTGTTTCATTGAAGTACTGTCTCAGGGGTTAAAGGGATAAACATGGGAAGAACGCACCAGGGTAAGTAGTTTCACAACAGCTGACCTATGTAACATCCATCTAGTGTAAGTGCAGCTGAATTCTTTCAGTACCAGAGTGCTGTTTCTTAGGTTCTTATGAATTCTCCTTTCCATCTTTCCTCACCCCATAATGTTTTCCCCAGAGGTCAAGGATAAGTGGTTAGGAAATATAAACAGGAGGTATTTTGGACTTTTCAGATACAATTTTACCTGCTTTACTGTTCAATTGTTGACTTCTCTGGCTTTATTATCTTGCACTGGGTCAAATACAAAGCTACTTTAAAAGTCAAGCACACAGTAAAAGTGTAGCTTTACAACCCGTTGATTCTAAAAATCCTGAAAATTGCTACAAAGTTGGAAAGCGGCCAAGATAGAGGTGATTAATAGTGAAATGTCCTGGCGTGGTTGTGAGACAGGAGTAGTTCAGGGACATCGGTATGACTGAAAATCATAAGACATTTATAGAGAGCTGTATGAGGCTCTGAAAGGGGTGAGTTTGAGTCTTTACCACCTGAGAAAGACCGCCTGAAAAATCAATATCCATTCACGCGTGTGCTATATTTAAAATATTTTCACCGCCTTTTCTCACTGTCATATAGTCAAACAGAACTAAAGCCCTGAAGCCTCTTAAATTTCCCAGAATTTCACCGCCAAAAAGAACATTTCTGCAGCCTGGATTGTGTGTTAATGTGGCATTTTAATGCGTTACTTCAGATTCAAACCAACAAGCAAATTAACCGATGGAGGCAGTGGTGTTACGACGCAAAACCACTGCCCTCGTCTGACTCCAGTGCTTCTAAATAGAGTGAGAAAAAGGCTTCAGTTTGACCTGCCTGAAAATGAATGAGGTTTGACGGAGGACCGAACACCCCTGATTAGACATGGAAACACTGACATTTTCTTGCAAATTTCATGATGTAGAGTCATACTTAATGTTTGACTCTTGATCATCAAGCTGGGAAAGCTCAAGAAGATTTAAAGAGAAGGTTCACCACTAGTGATGTGTTTCATCACAACGTCAAGTCAGATAATTCCACTGACAGCTCAAAAAACAGAGAGTTTTTAGCATCACTTCACTAGTTTGGAGGGCTTCAATAATAATACTAACACTACTTCTACTACTACTACTACTACTACTACTTCTACTACTACTGTAAGGCTTTTGTCTACTGTCTGAAACCATGAACTACATACTGACTGGAATAATGACTGCATATCAACTACTGTCTTAGTAATTAATGTCAAAATGACTTTTCAATATCTGTGTGTTTTAAAAATATCCTTACGTATTATAACTAAACTCCCACATAGCCCATGAAATAAAACCAGCAATTTCATTTTATGTGTTTGCTCATTTTCAGTTATTCTCAGACAAGAACAATTAATCATCAGTGACAGTTTTAATCTTAGTGACAGTTTTGCGTGTAACATTACCAGCACTGATGCTGGAACAGTGACACCACTGAACCCAGACAAAAACAACCTTCACATTATGTTAAAGGAAAATAATCTGAAAACTGTAAGAGGCAGCTTATCCATTGTCACTGCTGATTAAATATTCTCTTCTTCTATTAAGGCTGATGTTTGAGTGACTGTAGCTTATTGTCACATCATTGTAAGTGAAAACAGATCTTTAACTTACCAACTATTCACAACCAACACTGAAGAAACAGTTATAACTGAATGTGTATGTAAATAAAAGTATAAACTGAGCATGTGAGCAACTACTGATTGGTATCTTGGATAGACTCCGACACCACCATGAGCCCCACAAGGAATATGTGGTTCAGATTTTTTGTTTTACATGTTGACATACACTATTTATTCATTTGTTTACAGGCCTGTATAAATGCATTTTTATTTGTATGGGCTATGACACTAATTCATTTGGTGTGATTATTGTACATTTTTTCCTGATTTCCCTGTGCAACAGAAACCTTGACATATAGTAAAAATGACTAATGGGTTTGTGCTAATAATTTTCTGATTAAGAACCAGCAAATGATCCAGAAACCATAAGGAATGGTTTCTTAAATGAGCTTGTGGTGTGTGACTGTATACTCACAGCTGTCTTCCTCTTCTGAAATGAGTTTGACCACATAGCAGGCGTAGATAAACCCCACCAACTGGAGACAGGAACAGGGAAGAAAAGCAGAAAGACAAAGAAATAAGTCAAGATCTGATGGATAGCTAGCAGGATAGGAGATAGATAGACAGAGCAGAGTGAACAAAGAGCTGGAACAAGCAGAAAGAACAGGTGTTGGTGAAAGTAGAGCAGCAAAGCACTTTGGCATTTTACACCAAAGTAGAGCAGTTGGATCAATGGAGA
>JAQQZY010000017.1:15470323-15480656 GCA_030068375.1 Ostorhinchus rueppellii | reverse complement strand
CCCCCCCCCCCCCCCCCCCCCCCGTATTGGCACCCCCATCTCAGAATAAAGTGTGGGTTTTTTTGTTTTTTTTGCAGTGGTGCTGAGAATTAACTCTAGACATAGGTTCTGCTTGTGGCCACCCTGCTTCCTGAGTGTTTGGTTTCTTCAAATAAGCTACATGTATTTGTTCGGTTCACTTCCGTATTGTACCAAAGGCCCTGACCTGAAAGTTTGATACAAACAAGTGCACTGTTACACCGCTATCCAACACTAAATCCTAAATACTCCAAACTTACAAAGTGCATTAGAAATCCTAACTGAACATAAGGGGGATTTACACAATGATGTTTTTTTTTTATTTCCTCATGATTAAACACTAATGACTTAGATAATTATGATTATATTCTATTTCTGAACTTAGACCCTCTTAAACTCCATTAAATCTTACACAAGGCACCTTTAATAGTGGAGCATTCATGTGTAATTTGTTCAGTTAAATCACGTTTGTAATGGTGTTTTTCCATTTCTTTTTTGGGTGATCAAAGGGTACTCAGTGTTTGGGGGCTACATTAACCATAAACCTGTTACATTAGAAAGAATCAGGATCTGTGTACATATAGTAATATGCATATTTCAACTTACTTATTTATCACAAGTCATACTGTCACTGCAACACTGAACAATGTTATTGCACACACACTGCAGATTCCCCTTCCATTGTGCATATATGGGGAAGTTTAATCCCCCTACATGCCCCCCTTCTGGTGTCTGTGCTTGTGTTTGTGGTTAGACTGAATTGAACTGAGCTGCTCCCAGGTTCCTCAGATTGACACAAGCCCCTCTTTTCATTTTGTCTCTCGATTAGGGTTACCTAGTTACTGCAGCAAAACTGAAGTATGCTCGGTGTGACGAGTGGAAATGGAAATAGCTCAATTTTAGCGTGGAGTCAGAGGGAGTGTTGTGCAGGATTCCTGCTCTGATCAGTCTGACAAGCAATAACTTGAACAACTTCACCATTTCACCTCGCAGACTCATGTAGCCCATTCATATCCCAAACCTTTTCTATTTTCATGGTGGCACACAACATCCCAGAAGGCAGGGAAGGAGAAGACATTCTTTATCCCATTCGTTGAACATACTGTACAGCAGGTGCTTGTTGCCATGGTAAACACTGCAAATGTAGTTAATCATGCAACAGTGAGGCAGAAGACCTGTGACATTATCTCAAGGCAAGGGAGAGTAGCCTAATGGTGTGGCTAATAAACTGTTTTACCCATAGACACGTTCTCCCTCCACAGTAACAGACTGTAATTGTTTTCTCGCAGAACTTGAACAGAACATTCTGATCAAATGTTTGCAATGATGCTTTCTGCACTGCGGATACAGTAAAACGGCCACAATTTTACCACTTTGGTCTTTTATACACTGAGGCAAACTGCAGACATTTACAACCCAGTTTCAATCTGAGACTCCAAAGGTTATCTACGGTGTGCTAAAGACTTTGATTACAGCTCCCATTTGGCCATGATTTAAGATGTGTCCATGTTACGAGTAATTAAGTGAAGTAAGTAAATGAAGGGAAAATCAGATAGGTGTGTTGCAGTTAATGTACTGCTGTCTCCTAGCCAGATGATACCCTCGGTCCAACTTACAGTGGAGTGTGTGAGAAATACTGGATACTACATACAAACTAACAGAAACTAAAGAATGATAACAAAACTAAGACTGATAATTAGATTGTATTTAGTCATTGTTGCATTTATTTATATGAAACACAAATACTGCTTTAAGAGAAATGCTAATATCAGCAAGCGAATATGCTCGGGTCACAATGCTAATATGCTGATCTTATGCTGGGGACGGTGTTTCAAACAAACCAAACAAGTAAAGGTCCAACGTGTCAGGTTTAGTAGGATCTGTTTGCATAAATGTAATATAATGTACATATTTACATTTTCATTTGTGTGTAATCATACATCTGTACAGGTACACAGGGAGTGGGTTGTGGTTAAAGGTGTCCACCATTTTTCCACAGGTGCTCAGAATAGACCTCCTGCTCTTTTTTCTGTTTTCATCCAGCCTTAAGGTACATTGCCATCATCTACTACATCTGAGTGTGGATCAGAGTTAATATCCCAGGAAATAAAAAGCCCAGAACAGACAAAGCAGACAGTGGGTGTGACGAATACCCATTGTAGATGAAGAGTTGCAACCACTAAATATAACGCACTGAGCCTTTAATTAGGATCGTCTTTTTAAAGCCAGACTAATGAGTCATTGTAGAGTATAAGGATACCTATGCAATACTAATTATCGTTACAATAAACGTAAAACCTAGGACAGCAAAGGACAATGTGGCCAAAAGGATCAAGAACCCGATAAAAGTGCATAGCAACATCTGCCATATGGCTAAAAATGACATTAAATGAAAAAAAGATAACTGGGTCATTATTTTCACTGACTATAATCAAGCCCCTAATGCTCCAGCAGCAGAGACTCTGATAGCAGCTAGAGGTTTTTAAAGGAGCTCAGGGAGAAATTAGTAGAATGTCAAACAGCTGGTGTTCAATAAAGAAAACCTGTGTGTTCTGCACAGCCCGAGACCAACAACTCAAGGCGAGCATCATGGGAGGAGACCTTTTGTGAAAGCAAGGACAGATGCCACAGGAAGGCGTTTATAGGTCAGTCACCCACTGACGCAGTTTGCCCTCTGCCAAGGAGGAAGGTGAGGCTGCATTTCGCCAAAGGGATCACAGTAGAAAATGCTGACGTTACTGCATCACTTCCCTCAAGGTCTGTAACTTGGAAAACTAAATCAGCTCAGAGGTTGATGTATGAGCAACATTTCAGATCACATTGTTATTTAAATAACGCCTAGATTAAGTCCCATTTCCCACTCCCTCTGTCCCAGAAGAAAGAATCCTAATTGTTAAATTGCCATCTACTATCAGATATTTTTTACTCTGTGCAGAATGCATCACTCAGTGATGAAGACCATCCATCTAAAATAAGCTGTATCTGTGCCATGTTGAACACGGCACATCCAGTGGATCAAATCTATGATGATGCCTCTTTAAACTTGAAAACTTCACCCCAGTTTTTTCTTGCTGCTCTCTTTCAATTATTTGTGATGAAAATATTTTGTTAGTGAATCAGGGATGTGTTGAAAAATTGGCGTAATTGCTCTGGGACAATCAATAATCTTTTCTCATCACTTCATACAAACTCTGATGCCAGTGAAACATAAATGATGCACAAATCAGTTTTAACCTAATTCATTCCAAAGGATGTTTGTTTCCATCATATGGCACAGATTGTACATTAAACAAATTTGCACCAATCATTTTCTAACAAGCTTTTATTTATTCATCCAAGAGTTTCAGATCATACAAGTGTTACCTGTCTTAACATTCAATACAAACAAAAAGTGAAAGGTTGTATTTATTCATGGGATTAGTACTTTAGAGCACAGCAGGCGCTTTGGTTGAGTGACACCAATTTCGCATGCATTGTTCTTTTTCTTTTTTTTTTTTTTTTACTGTGTTTTATTTTCCTGTTTGTGATCTTTGAATAACAACAGCAATAGAAACTAATCTGATTCAACAGATGCTTCGTGAATAAATATTCACAACATCACAACGGGCAAAGTTCACAGTTTTACCTTCCATTCAATAAATAAGTGAATACAATTAAAATTAAGCTTTTATATGCTAATCCATCATGTTTTCCCAGCGGTGAAGCATAAAACCATATTCGTCCATTTATGCCTTAGAGGATTATAAATGGCATGCAGAAATGTTTTGCTTGATGTCCATATAATAACAAGAAGCCGAATACATGCTATTTGTTAGTGCTTTTCGAGATACTAAAAGGCATGAGTTAAAACATGCAGCTACAGAGAAGAATTCATTAGAGTATAGAACAAGCAAAACAGAACCACAGGACCATCAGACTAGCACTTGAATAACAGTGAAACATGCTTTTAACTTTATTTTCTGGGTATTTTCTTTAGTATCTTAAAAAAGACCATTCTGTCATGACATTTTCTACAAGAGAATACACGCTAAATAAATTTAAAGTAGACATTGTGGAATTTTGTATCAACTTTTTGGATTTTAACACAAGAATATGAGCCAATTTGAGGCAAAGCATATTTATTAACTGGTGTTGGGTTTACAATGCTGTTTGGTGTCGCTAATATGCATAACATGCAAACAAGCAGGCATAGCTAATGACAGATTCAATCCCATGAGTGAAGGCTGATATAATTGTGCAGGGCTGCAGGGTTTTTTTTTTTGGGAACTAAAAACAACAGTAGGTGATTTCATTGATTAGTTCCTCCACTCTGGTTATGCTAATCAGTCAAATTATGTTTTCGGCATACGCTCTAGGCTACTGAAACAGCAGGAAACTTCCTCTTAGATGCTCTTTTTGTGGCGAAGTTCATGAAATATCATTTAGCTAGTGCACGTCTGCGGATGTAAAATAGAGCTGAAAAAACTGTAACCACAGAATCACACTTTGACTCCAACTGTGCTCAAGTCTGGCAGGGAAGGTGTTAGCCTACATTTTGTTGAGGACTCTCCCTGGAGAAGCCCTCTGTTCTGTTTCTGCTCAGATCCTCATACCGTGCAGCAAATAAATGGGATCCCTTTTTGTTTGGTAATTTGGTGAACAATTCCGTCGCTTAATCCTTTAGAAACGCAGCAGTATGTCAGATGACAAACCCGTCAGCTTCTACAAGAGCATTACAGATCAAAAGCAAACGAGTTAACAATTTAACAATGGCGCCAGAGGACAAAGCCTGGGGACTGTATCATGATGCAAGTTTGACATACTAGGGTGTCCACTGTGCGATTTACCATACGTACATACAGCTTCAACATTACTGAAGAAACTGGACTCGTATCATTGTGCATTTCCCTTTGTAACAAATACTAATTCACACACTCATAATTGCACTTTATATGAATCTATACAATAGGATTTTTTAAGTCAGAGGAGGAAAATCCATGTTACTTTTTACTGGTGAGGCACTGTTAAGTAAACTACCCACTTATGCTATAACACTGGTAACTACAGCACTAGAATTCTGCTTAATGTTCTCAGGCTGAACTCAGTATAACTGCTTTTTCAATTTATGCACCGTGGCCCTGGAATGAATTGCTAAACATCATTCCACTTGAAACACTTCCTTATTTAAATTCCTTTAAAAGTATTTTATAAACTGTTATGAAAGACCCATGTAACTGCTTTGCATAATCTCTGTAGCTGGTGTGAGTTATGGATATCACCGGTATAGTCTTTTTGTCTCTTTCTTATGTTCTTTATCTGTCTTTTATTCTTCTGATACCTTTATTTTATATTGCTTTAATGTGTCTTATACGCTAAAGCCTGATCTATCCCCTCGTCACACTTTTCATGTTCCATCTCCTCCAGTCCTCACATCGACTCCTCATCCCGCTCACCACAGATGTGAGTGGAGGAGTCGAGGTGAGGACCCGAGGAAAGAAGAGGCACCAGGCATTTAACAGCATGAGACGTCCTCGTCTCGGAGCCGTCATCTCAAATAGACTTCACTTAAATGTGACGTGTGTACTTTTAATTCAATTCATAACGATGATAATGTGTCAGTATGTAGGGATGTCATGCATATTTTCATTTGACACGCACATTTGATCGTTTTAAATAACTAACACAAGTTTAGATTGAAGAAAAGTTAGATTTTTTTAAGTCGTGCTCCTGTTGTGGTTTGTGTGATACAGATGTGTGGCACTTTTTCTATGCATTACAGTCCGATCACCAAACAGAAGACATAAGACATTCTTCAAGATGGCACATCAATATCGTATCATAAAGCACTAAGGAGGTGAGGAACAGAGGAAGTGAAAAACAAGGAACTGAGAAAAGGCTGATGTGAAACTGTTAGTTTGACTTTCTGTACATACCTCATTGAAAACTTCCTGGATAAATAAATACAATTCACAATCAAGCTACTGTAAGTGCTATTACAAAAGTGTTTATCAACCCAGAATTTCTGTGATCAATTGCAAAAATAGACCAAGAACCAAGATCAGCCCCATATTTCTGAACTATTGAGGAATTTATGACTATACGAGGTGTGTCAGAAAAGTTCCAGAACTGGTGTCACAAAAGATATATTTCAAATCCAAAGTACAAACTACAAGTTTTTTCCTTCAAAGTAATCCCCCTGGAGTATATAACTGTGATCTCAGCTCTCTGCAGCCATTGAACTTTTTCCACATGCTTTAATAACTGCTGAAAGATGACCAGAAGCATCGACGCATGCAAGTGTGTCAGGACATCTTCGAGCGTCTTGAAACCGAACCAGACTTGCTAGGGAGAGTCATCACCGGCAATGAGTCATGGATCTTTGAATACGACCCGGAGACCAAACGTCAGAGCCTTCAATGAAAGAGTCTGATGTTGCCAAAACCAAAGAAAACAAGACAGTCGAAGTCCAAAGTCAAACTCATGTTGATTGTAGTCTTCGATGTGCGGGGCATCGTCCACTGCAAGTTTTTGCCACAGGGCCAGACGATCAACCAGCACATCTAAAAAGAGGATCCTGTGGCGTTTGCTTTGTTCAGTGCGCGAGAAGAGGCAAGGGTTGTGGCAGGACAACCCGTGGCTGCTTCACCATGACAACGCACCTGCTCACAATGCCCTGACCACCTGACAGCTCCTGGCCTAGGCGAACATTGCCATGCTGAAGCTACCTCCCTACTCACCTGACCTGGCTCCGTGTGATGTTTTCCTCTTTCCCTAGCTGAAGGGGGTCATCAAGGGGACCCGTTTTGAAGATGTGAACGACATCAAGATGGTCGTGACTTCGGTGCTGCAGAGGAGTGTATGGAGGTGTGGCAGAGAATGCTGGGAAAGTACGTTAGACCCCAGGGGGATTACTTCGAAGGGGAAAGCTTGTAGTTTGTGGTTTGGATTTGAAATATATCTTTTGTGACACTGGTCCTGGAACTTTTCTGACGCACCTCGCATTACAGGCTAAAAGTAACCCAGCTGCAGTCGCCAACGTCAGGCTGGACAGCTGATAACAACCTGCTCCCCTACGTATGTGAATGTGTAAGCTAATATTAAATCAACATCACTTTATATAGACCCCATACGTGACAGATGCAAACAGCGGCTGGTTTCACTAGCCCACATGTTTTGGAATTGTCCTAGGATAAAAAGTTATTGGAGTAATCTGTTTCAAACAATGTCCAAAATCATCAAAAAACAACTTAATCCAGATCTAATTATTACTATATTCGGAGTAACTTTGCGACTGTTGAACTCTCAGACACTCATTTGAATATGATACATTTTGTGATGTTACTGGCACATACACTAATTCTGTTGAAATGGAAACAAAAATGCCTCTAGCCTATTTGACTTCATTACAAGATATAATGAAACATTTACAACTAGAAAAAAAACGGAGCCTGATCTGATTCTGACAGTGATGTGATATCATATTATTGACTTGTGCACGTGTTTTGTAAAATAAAACGTTTAATAAAGAGATCTATTATTAGCGGGTACCTGTGACTATAACTATGACTTTGTACTGAATTAACACAGTGCTAAGGTATATTCTTGAGGTTTGACCCTCATTCTTTCAGCATAGAATTTATGGTGTTAAGTAGGCTTCCAGTGAAGTATTTCTAGGACAACAAGAGCAAGGTTTTACTGCTTTAATGACCTTCTGGTTTAAGGTTATATAGTATATTTCTATAATAAGGAAAGTCAAAAGAGACATTCTCCAATAAGGTCACTCTTTGCTTTCTCACAGTGCCTCTTAGTATCCCAGCTGTCTGTCTACTTGGTGCTTTTTCCTATTTTCTTTTTTATTTCTTCCTCTGCATCTTCTATGAGAATTGACTGACCAGCGATGGTCAGTGGGCAGCGCTTTTATATATTTTGATGCGCTATCTTGAACATAACTTGCTCTGGGGCAGGTTACCATAAAGTTTTACTTCAGTAAAAAGTACAGTACACATGTGACACTGAAAACCAAGGGTTGAACGAGACGTTAGCACGTCAACACGTCAACCTTGCTTCCTGATGCAGGCACCTGAAGAAGAATTTAGTCAATGACAGCATCCCCTTTTATAGATGTCAGCCTTATCCAATAAGAAACAAAGAATACATTCTGCAAGATTTCATGTGTGGTCAGGCCTGACCACTACAGTGTAACCCAGGGATAAAAATCAAGCAGCCAGTGAGGCAGTTTGACAGCATAACTTGTCCATCACACACTCAACTGACCACCCAGCTAAAAGAAAATATGTTTTGCTGAAGACCTGGAGGGCTGGCGTTCTCCTGTCAGAATGTATCTTAATTTTTTCTCTCACCTTATTCTTTTGCTTTTAGCAGTCAGTTCACCAGGTAGCTAACTGGTAAACAGGCATCCATATAGTCTGCATACAGCCCAACCATACCCTTAACCCACTTAGTCAACCAGTCTCCTGGTTGAACGGATGAAATTATTAAGGGCCCTGACAGCGCTTCCACCAATTATAGTAAACCAGCCAGCAAGTCAGCCAGTGAGCCAGTCAGATTGTTGAGTGTGTGCTCATGAAGCATGACAGTGTTTCCACACACCAATTACAGTGAGACAGTGGTACAGCTGTGTGGTGGCTTGGCACTCAGCCACACTATAAGTACTGCTATCGATTGACAGAGAGACACAGAAAGAGCATGAGGAGGGCTGGTGAGAGAAACATACTTAGTGAGGGAGAAAGATGCAGAATAGGAAAGATATAACTGCTCCCAAACTCCTGTTACTTCCTGTTGGTGAAATTATACATTTGGCCCTCATTTACTGAAAGTTGTGGTTTGATTATTTGCACATACATTCATTTTCATAGTCATCAAAAAAAAAAAAAAAACGGAGCAAAAGTACAGAGGAGACTGGGATGAAAAGTGACAGGCCTCCCTCATTCTTCACTCTTTATTTCTCTCTGCGCTGTCTCCTCTGATCCTGCTAATTATCACAGTTTGACAGCGCAGGAGACGAAGAAACACAGAGGGCGAGGGTAAGAGACAGGCAGCGGCAAACACAGAGAGGAAAATCGTTTTTGCAGCAATGAAATAAGACAGGAAGAGCAAGAAAAAAATGAGAGAGAGTAAAACAGAGATAGAGAGGGAGAGGAGTTTCTAAAGCAGCTTATCTTGTCCATTCTATGTTAATGAGGGTATGAAGTTATTAACTTAATGGGGCCTTGACGCTGTATATACTCTAAAACAGTCACCGCAAAGTTCACACACAATTCCCATAACCTATTGCAACGCACAAAGTAGTTGACGTTTGGTTGTAATACACTTTAGAATACATTAAAATTAATGTACTAGTCAGTGTAACTGTATAGAACATAAAATGAATTGCTGCAATTACTTCAGAGACTGTAGTACACATTCACAGTGTTGCTTTTGGTCTTGCCAGTGATTAGTGGATATAGTGAAGGATTTGAATAAAATGTAGTATGTATTTTATGTTTGGGTTTTTTTGCAGAATAGAAGTTGTCATCATGTTGGCATTCATCAATCCAGTGACAAATCAAGTGTCTTCACTAAAAAAATATTTTAAAGAGTAGTATATTGTTGAAATAATGGACAGAAAAGTGTTTTTTTATTTATTTATCCTTTATCTAGCCAGGAATGTCTCACTGAGATACAAGAGCTCTTCTTTCAGGGAGTCCTGGTTAAAATGGTAGCAACATCATTTAATGACCACTATGATCTTACAATACAATGACCTTTGACCTTTGGGATATACAGTACAGTGCAAAAGTCTGTGCCTTGGTCACTGTTAGAATTATTATTTTTGCAGTGTTATAATGACCACACACATGCAGCCAGATACAACCAGACTGTACAGGAAATGTATACGATACTAAAAATAGTACTAATAAGAAATAACAGCTTCTACAGACCAAATGTTTAACGTGACCTCCTTTTGCACTCAAAAAATATGAAATTTACTCCAACACCAGGATTCATTCAACACACACTGGACATTTCTTACTGTTTTGGCTATTTTTTGTCATGTAAACAGAGGTCATAATAAGTACAGATTTTAGCCTTTAGGAGACATTTAGTTGTGATTTCTTGTGTGTTTTTAATACTGTGCAAACATTTCCTGTATTTTTGTTTTCACTATAGAAAATAGATGAAGAATTAAATAAGAATGCTCCTAATAGCCCTGCAGAAAAAATAAAACTAAAGATTGTGAAAGACACACCACTGCAAAATGTCATTAAATCATCATTTTATCATGACACACACACACACACACACACACACGTGTGTATATGTGTATATATATATA
>JAQQZY010000017.1:15459268-15470223 GCA_030068375.1 Ostorhinchus rueppellii | reverse complement strand
TGTGTGTGTGTGTGTGTGTGTGTGTGTGTGTGTGTGTATGTATGTATGTGTGACAATTTGTGCTGCGAGAATCAGCTTATGAATTCTGAGTAACAGTCAAAAACTGGGGATGCTGGGTGTGATGTCTGAAATAGTGTTTCTTAAACCAATGTTACTTCCCACTTCCTCATTTTCTTTTTGGTGTTATTCACTCTCGATTTTGGGAGGTAAAAAAAGAAACTTAATTATACTTAGTCATAATAATATAACTCAGTTATTTTTAAGCCTTTCAGATCTTCATTAAATTATCTTCGAATGAGCAAAAATTCAGCCACTGCCATTGCTAAATTGTAATCTTAATAATCAGTGTCTGCCTATTAAAATTAATATACTGTAGTAGCATATTAGTGCATCCCCAGCAAAATGTGTGTTTATGAGGTAACCTTGACCTGTGACCAACAAATTCTATTCAATTCATCCTTGGATTCAAATGAATGTTCATGTTGAATTTGAAGACATTCTATCAAGGTTTTCCTGAAATATGAAATGGGACAACGTAAGAGGTCAGGGTTAGCTGCAAAGCCAGATGTTGATGCTAATATTGAGGCCTAACAGAAATGTATAATATTGCCTTTGCATTTTATAGTGAATTTCTCGTTTAAGTCACTTAAAAATTGAAATCTGATACAATTTTGGTGTAATTTCATTACATAATCCACTCAACTGCTTCACTGTTCCAGAACTGATGACTGATAAACAGGTAATTACTGTTAAGTTTGAAGATCATTACAGTGATAAACACAACCTGAGCAGCATGCATACAATATGCAGCTAGATGAAGTATTGCAGTATAAATAAAGTACTCAAGCAAATGATTTGGCTTACTGCATTTATACTGCTGACTGATAAATTGTAGCTTCATCAGTCTGTGATATAACTATGCATGATAATCAAGAATTCAAGAAGTGTGAAGTTTATTTCGAGTCCCTGATGATACCCCGAAGAAGACCTGTATGCTGCTCGTTATCACTGCCGTACAAAATATATGTCTATTTTCTATACACATTCTTTATCCACTCATGTTTGTTTTTCCTCATATGTGCAGAGGTGAAATGACAGAATGTGTTGTATTTTGCATAGGCTATAAAGTCCTTTGAGGACTGTGACATTCATTCATTCACTCATTTTCTGTATGCTTTATCCTCACTAGGGTCACGGGGGTCACATTGAGTCTATCCCAGCCACTTAAGGGCGAAGACGGGCACACCCTGTTCATCACAGGGCTGACATATAGAGACAAACAATCACTCTCACATTCACACCTACGGGCAATTTAAATCAACCAGTTAACCTATCAGTGGATTGTGGGAGAAAGCCGGAGTACCCAGAAAGAACCCACACAGACACGGGGAGAACATACAAACTCCACACAGAGAGGTCCCACCAGTGAATGGTGCTGGAATCGAACCCAGGACCTTCTTGCTGTGAGACACGAGTGCTAACCACCCACTGCACCACCGTGTCCCCCTAGGATTGTGACAGTATTACTGAATAGAAGCCGCAGTGACCCTCAAGTTAATTGGTGTCACTTTAGTAACAAATGTGAGATTTTTCTATATATTCCAAGTCAATCATAATAACAATACTGTAAAATGTTATCATATATTGCACATTTTCCTTGTTTTCTGTAGGCCCTGTCAGAAGTATGTTTAAAAGCTATAAAGACAGATGAAGCACAATATAAACCTCTTATGAACATCTGTGCTAATTTGTTTAGTTTAAGTACTTACAGCCAGGAGTATCTGCAGTGAGGAGTGAGCCACCTCTATGAACTGGAAATCCATCACACAGCCAGATATAGATATATATCGGTGGTCCTCAGGTGCCCAGGAGGGAGGAGGGGTGATGGGTGTCACCCTGCACCCCGGGCCGTTCTCCATCCACCAGGAGCGATGCATGGACAGGTTGAACGTCAGGACAAGGTCAGAGTCCTGGCAAGAGAAAGCGAAAGGGAAGAGAGGGAGATAGACAGAGAGAGAGTTGAATTACATCTTCAGAAATACAGCAGGTGGGGAACAAGGCAGGGCTGGGCTGAGTGTCAGGGCAGGTTTCAACCAAGTTTTAATTAAATCCAAACTGTGTGTCATATTCAGGTCTGAGCTATAAAGAAGGGAGAGGAGAGAGTTTGGCTCAAGCTAAAAATACTTCTTAGATTCATAATGGTAATGATCTGGAATCACTGTGATTAGATCTAAATCATCCAAAGACAGGGTTATAATAAGGGAGGGAAGAGGAGAAAGAAGCTACCTCTGTGGTAAAGCTACTGTACTGTAGCACACTTGACAATCAGTAAATAAAGAAACATTTCTGTCCCGTCCCAGTGTGGTTCAGTTTTACTTCACAGCAGCAGGGAAAAAGACCATGCAGCAGTGACCGCTGCAGCTGCAGTGCTGCTGCTTTGGCTCTCCTCATTCAATCCTTTTAACTCTAAATGCCTGAGAGATCAGTTCTGATAGTCGCCTTGGTTTAAATAATGCACATATTACCACTTCCACTTAGCAAGCACATACATATATCATTTCAAAGACAGCTATGCAAACCGCACAGACATACAAATAAGCACGCCCACAAATGCACACATCGAGCACTGCTTTGCTATTAGTCAAATGAAAAGCTGCAATGCTGAAAGCAATAAAACACTCGCTAAACCTCGCTTGCTTAATTTTTCTGTGGTGAGTTCATTTTTTATTTCTAATATATCAGGAAGAAATGATGAATCGAGCATGATTTTCTTGTATTTATCTGCATCAAAAAGCAACTCCTTTTTTATCCTTGGAAAAATAAAACGTCAAACAAGGATGTAGTTGATGCTTTTGTGTAGAAGTGAGGGATCATGAGGAGAGGTTGATTTAACCATCACTGGGGATGAAAATCTGACATGACACAGTTTGAATATCACCTTTACAAATGAGGCAGTAAATGTACAAGGTCTTTTCTTCACTAAGGTTTAATGAGGATCCATGGATGCACCTACTGCAGAATTCTGGGCCAGTACTGATAAAGACAATTTGGCTGACAGCCCATGTCATTATTATTATTTTGCGTGTGTGTGTGTCTGTGTGTGTGTCTGTGTGTGTGTGTGTGTGTGTGTGTGTGTTTATTTTGTTATAGTCATTTATTTCCACTTTTGTGCTAAGGAAATCTTCATGGGATCCAGTATATAAAACTGTTTTTACATTTACCTATGAATGAATTCATATTCAATCATCCAAATGTATTTATGATTGATGGGCCGGTGGATTTATGTGTCCACTAGAGGGAGTAGTGAGTCCCTTTGCCAGTCTTCAAGAGTGAGGAAAACTATCACCATGAGACCTTTGACCAAGGAGTCAGAAAGTGATGGGATGAAAACCACTAAGACACAACTTTTAGAGTCAAACAAAGTGACAAAGTGATAAAAGCTAGAAGCACTGCTGTTGTTTTCTCCACTGAACACAGTTCGAAATGAAAAGAATGGAGTTTGATGATGAAATCACAGCATTTCTTCTACATGGGTGACTTTGATTATGGGGCTTATGAAGGTACAAAGGTAGTCTTTCTCGATCCATGTATAAGACTAAACTGTGACAGTTCTGACCTTGTTTGTATGATTTTACAGAGATCTTTAGTGCAGCTATTGACAACACAAACTTTACAGAAAATGAAGGTGATTTACATCTGTTACTGTAGCTGTTTTATGTCTAAAAACAGAGTTATAATGTAAACTATCATCTGATGCAGCAAATAAAGATTATTTGATGGACAAAACAACCAGCAATACATTTTAGCTTGAAGAAGAAAATTCAATGATACTATAATGTGTGTATAAAGAATGAGCTTTTTACTTTCTTCATTGAGTGATACAGTCTGTGTATATATTTATTCAGTGGTGGTTTTATGTGACAATAAATAAACAGAGGACAAATCAAGCAAGTAAACAAACAGACAAAAAAAAACACAAGGACAAACAACAGCAAAGACAACATCAAATTACAATGAAAAAGATAATAAACATAAAGAGCAACTAAACAATATGGATTGATTAGGGGCAATAGGTTAAGGGAGAGGGGGAGAGTGAATGAAAGAGAGGGGGAAAGAAAAAGTGAAAGTGCTAAAAATGATTAGAATAATGATAACGACAAAAAACAGTAATAATACTAATAGTCTCATATGCTATTACTGTGGCAATGGCAGCCACAATAGCAGTAAAAAAAAGGGTTCAATAATTCAATATTTACAATAATTTACATCAATTTACATCAATTATCCTACATTTCTGATTAAATAGTCATTAGATATTATTATCATTAGTGAAGGGGATATGTTGTCACTGACAGAACCCCAGTGGAAACAATGTTGGTTGTTAAATAAAAATGACAGACAATAAAATAGCACTTGCATGATATAATGTAAATAGACGTAGCAACAAAATATATATATATATATATATAATTGTTTTCGGGGATATTTTACTAGGGAAATGTCACATATTGTAGCTTCATGTGGTGTTATTGACAGGCATAACCTGCTTAAAAATCCCGACAAATGAAATGCTCTCAGTTAAACCGAATTACCCAAGACAAAACGTCTTCTGAATATATTTTCACTGGGACTGTCACGGCCGATACGTTACACTGGAATGACTGCGTAAAGAGTCACATAAGTCACATTAGAGAGCGAATGGAGACCACAAAATGCAGATTTAGTTTGAGCTCTTCCATGTGACCCAACAGAGGAGTTAAACCATGTCTGTCTCTACACTTTGTCTTTATCATTACCTCTCTCCACCCCCCGCATCAACACTTGACTCTGTCACACATTGTTCTATGCCTTACCTAATTTTTCCCCCCATTCTCCTCTCTATTAATTTATATTGCAGTCTTTCTTTCCTCCCTCTCATCTCCCCCTCCCCCTTTTATCCCCTCCTATTCTTCCTTGCCCTCTCTCTATTTCAGTGTAATGAGTAAATGCCTCATTAGCGCCGAGCTCTGATTAATGCCACCTCCCCTTGTTGTGCTCCTCTTTTTAATGAGTAAAATCTCTCTAAACTTCTCTACTGCTACATCTCTGCCGTTTCTCTCCTTCCATCGGTCTCGCACCGTCATTGCCGTGCCCCATATAATCATACTTATTTCCTGTTAATTTTTTCCACCTCTTTTCTTTCCTCCTTCGTTTTCCCTGTCGTTCACTCCTCCGACTCTCTTTTTTCTTTTGCGGTTACGAAGAGGGTGATCATTATTTCACTTGCAGTCTCTATCAGTGCTTTGCTAATGAGCCTCTCCGACAAAGACGCAAACACAAAAGTAATTATTAGTGAAATGTTGGATTTTTCGAGCAAGCGGGTCACACTGTTTCTAATTCTGCCATGTTTTATGAAGGCAAAGAAATGGAGGTAACATCAAGGTCAATATTTTAGTTTGGCAAAGTTAGTTTTGCTAGCCACTTGTGGATTACAGGAACAAATTAAGTTGAAACTTCATTAAATTAAAAGCAGTTCTGTCTTGAAACAACACAGTCTTCGTTTAGGGTTTTCCCTTTGCTCTGTACACTTTTATGACTTTACTAGTTACATTTAATACGCCTCACACTCTGGGGTAGATGGAAAAGTAGGTCAACATGACATATGAGGACTTCAACACATCAACAGGAAAAAAACAAACACAAAACATCTTCCAAAAAAGGAGACACCTATAGACTATAGTGCACTTCTATTTTATACTGAACTACAACTTAAAAATGTACCTTTGCACATGCACTTCATCAGCTTCTGTAATTTCAACTGATGTTTCACACTGTAGTCAAGGGTCGAGTATCTTAAAGTGTGATACAATAGATGATAACTAGATGCTGCCTCTGAACATTCTTGTTCTGATTGATTTCCATTAAAGAACGTGAGCTTCTATCTACAAATACTAAATCATAGTCTTTTCCAGAAGCCATTATGGTCTAGCATATTTCATTTGGTCCTTTTAATGAATGCACCAGTTGTGCTTTTGTAAATTATTGCCCCATTAATAAGACTTTAGGGCCAATTAATGTAATTTAAGGTGTAATGCTTTTACAAGTGTCATTTTCTCAAATGTGTCAGGGCATGAACGTGATCTACTGCAGGTAAAACACTGATTAATACAAGTAGAGAACTTATATTTGATGTTTTAGGTGCATATTCATTACACAAACAACAGGCATGGACAGTTTGGGGTGTGATGCCATCATTTTCTAATATGTCGATTTTCTGTGTCTGTACGGAGTTTTCAAAAACCTTCATTTTGATAGGCATCTAAAAAAATTAATAAATACATTTTGTGACCTACATATCTGTTAAGATGTGAGTGAGATACCCAAATGTAGACAAAAATGTTTTACACAATATCATTATAAGTGTAGACAGGGTATTGGTTAAACTTACAGTGACCTACTTTGTTAGGCAAATATCTTATGACTTTTACTATTGTTTTCAGACTGTAATATTGTGTGACATCTGATGATCAAGATTCAGTGCCAAAAACCTTAATATCCTCCTCCCCCTACCCTGCAGTGTTTGGAAAGCCATGTAAAAGTCCTTTGTTAGAGTCGGTGCATTTGGTTTAGGGGATTTTAAGTGGCTTGCACTCAAACACAGTAGGTTATAACGTTAAATGCCAAAGGCTTATTTTAAGGTAACACACATACAGTCACACATACAGTTATTTTCATGTATTTATGCACAAGTGAGAGCATAACTGGGAATACAATGATCCATTTCAATGATCAGACCCTCTTAAATCTTGGACCCTGGACCCTCACATACAACTTGGTCAGCTATCATGACTTAGCTACATTAGCTTATGTTAACTTCAATTTAGTATTGAATTATACAGTGTGTTCTGTCAGACAGACAGTGCTAACTTATTTTTAATTATGTTGTATGCTTATGCTACATTAGCTGGAGTTGACATTACTGTTTAGCAAGTAGTTTAAATAACTTAGTAGAGTGTAACATTCCCTTGAGAGTTTGTTTTCCTATGTTTATAGTACTGTAAGTTAGCATTAGCTCTTCCCCATCTCGAAATGTCATCCAAATATGGTCACTTGGGTCTAAAAAAACACAACTGCAACTCCCAAAATCTCAAAATAAGGCTTTGAAACAGTAGTACCACCAGTAAATTCACTTTTTTAAAACAGTATAAATAACATGGAACTAGGCTGGTGTTAATAGGCTGTACTATCTTCATTGCATTCATCCTGCAGGGACAAGCCAACACAGCATCCTCTACTAGCACAGATAGAGAAAATTGGACATTAAAAAAACATGCAACAAATTCTATTTTGCCAAATTATCTGTTGGACCAGTAAGGAGGTAATATGTATACATATATATAAAAAATTATCCAAATATAAAGCAAAACCTGTACAAATGATTTGGAAGCAAAACTCAAAATTATTCCACCAGCTGAATACAAAACAATTAAATTGCACCGGTGTCCTGGCATTGATGTATTGATTTTATATGGTGGAATTTATTTAGCATTGCAGCATTTAACCCAGCAGGATGATGAAGTCATAGCTCCAAAATAATCTTGAGATATTAATCTGTGTTGATGAATGGGTTGTTTGGCTTGCAACATAGAATGAAAAATATTGGCTAGCTACACTGGAATTAATATTTCTGACTATGTGTGTGTGTCTGTGTCTGTGTGTCCACGTGAGCTTGAGTTCATTACAAAGCATCCTCTCCTCTTTCCTCTCTAGTCTCTTCTCACTTCATATTCTTCTTCATCCTTTCTTACCGTCTGCCTCCCTCTTTCTCTCTCGGACATAACACGCACACGCACACGCGCACACACACACAGTCTATGATTTCCAGTGTGCTAGTTGAGGATCATGCACTCATGCTCTCAGGTCTTTGTCTCTGGCTGTGGGCTAGTGCCGCTTCAATGAACCACATCTGTTCTTCACTGCTTCTCTCTCTACCCTTCCCTGTCTTCGTCTACCCCCCCCACCTCTAATTTTACACACACACACACACACACACACACACACACACACACACACACACACACACACACACTCAATTTCCCCTCAATTTCCCATTGCTCTATTTTCCTCGGTCTTCCCCTCCCAAGAGATGAAGAAATGGAGGCGAGGAAAGACCTTTCAATATGGTCTCACCTGACAGACACGAGGAGGGGGGGAAAAAATACCCTTTTAACGCTAACTGGAGCTCAGTTTGAGAGGAGTAAAGTAATTGCAATACAAATGAAGACTGTGTAAAAAATATATTTATAACTGAAAAAAATGTGTTATTTAACAAAACTCGTTTATTGTGATCTATTAACTTGATACTTTAGGACATGTTCTGAACAATGAATAAAAGGTGTTGCCATCAAGACAAAGGCACAGGCTCCAGGAGGCACTGTTTTGTACACTAGTCAGTGTAATAAAGGGTCATAATCATTGTATTATACAGTATCATATGTTCACTTAAAAGATAAATGTATGTGTCTGTGTCTTCGTGATGAAGGTGTTATGTGATAGCTATATTCCCAACTATCAACAGCAGGGGGAAATCACACACCAGGACATTCTCACAACTACTAAAACCACCAACAAATTTACATTACATCTCCACAGACTGTATGACTGTGAAAAACATGTGAAGCTCATTATTCATGCATGTGTATTACAGCATCATCAAGTTTTCTTCATTCTTAAAAAACAAAACAAAACAAAAATAGCCACAGTAAACCCAAAAATCCCCTCCATTTTTTGTACAGTTTAAAGATCTGTTTGGAATTGTTCCAACAAGATCAGAACTGTCAAAGTTTAGTCTGAACTGTGAATTTAAAAAAAACAAAACAAAACATTGTTTTATCCCTGTATATACCTCATAATCAAACTCACCAGTGAAAAAGAAAGGCTATGATTTCAGCATCAAACTCCATTTTTTTCATTTCGTATCCAATGGTGAAAACAATGTTGTCACTTTCTCTGACTTTGAAAGGTTGTTCTTAACGGTTCTCATTAAAAGCAGGTTCGTTTTAAGTTCCATGGAGGAACGACAGAACGACTAACTCCTCCCTCTAGTGGCCACATAAATTCATAGCGACACACTGACCCGTGGCTGTCAATAAATTCTTATATCTGTGATACATAAATATCTTTGACATAATGTTAGAACACCAATGACACTTATAGGTCATTCTTTTTAAGTATAAATATTACACATCCTTTAATTTTTGTCTTTTTCAAGCTACAAATGGAGCAGTTGAACTCAGTATGATCATAATATATTAGATAATAAAGCTCACTACCACTTTTTGATTTGCTTTGAGGTGTCAGATTAAGTGCTGCATTAACATAATCACAGTATTTTGTGGTTTTACTTCATTTTACTTATGTATATTCAGGGTTCCTAGTCTTTCCCTGAAATTATTTTCCAGGACATTTTCAGCCGCTGAAGAGACAAGTTATCATGTCATACACTAATACATTCCCCGGTCCCCCTCATTCTTTGGAAATATTCTTTCTACAACCTGCATTTACCCACATGGTTTCTATGTTTATTACTCCAACATTTAATATACAGTCTATGGCTATAATTTATCTATGGAAAATTATTATGACAAATGTAATTTAGAGTAATGCAAACACAAAGCATAGCACTTCATTAGCATGACAAACTGGAGCTACAATGTTCAATCGGCCAATTCCTAACTCAACTTTCTCTCTCTTCTCTCTTACTTCAATAAATCACTGAAAAACAATTTCCTTGGTTTCATCTCAGTTTAGGCACACAAGGTCACTAGGCAAGGGGAGGATAAATAATCTTCCAGGATAACTTGACCGTTTCCAGGGCATTTGACATTTTTTCCTCACTTTACACATGGGTCAATAAATAACTGAGAGACTTTTGAAGTCCATGGGTTAAAAACAACCACCTTCTAATTAGATTAGATAAACAACACTAAAATGAGCTTATTCAAAAAGGATTTTGATTGTGTTCTTTTTATTATTTTTTGGCAATATATCAAATTTTATAAGGAAAATAACAAATTGTATTTGTGTCTGAGAAATCACTTTCAACTAAGTTACCCATTAAAAAAAACAGCTGTCAAGGAAGTGCGTTAATTCCAAATCACATGATCTGTTCGACATGATGTGATTTCCTCCTGAAGAAAACACTGGCAAGACTCCAACATATGTTCTTTCTCCTCTTTCTTAGTTATTTAATATAAAGTAGTGTGAGTCAAGTGTATATTTATCCCACTCTTATGTCAACAGGGTTACTACAATATCTTTAGAAATAACTTTCAATTTCAATTTTACTCAATTTATATGATATTTAGAAAACTCGTTCTGTAAAAACGCCATGTGGTGTTGAGTTTAGGCCTGAAAACGGCAAAAAATGTCAACTATACCGGTGAATTATGTTACCCTATAACCCGACACAAAAAGTCCCTCAATTATATATTGACCCATATGTCTTCCATGACTGAAATTGGTCTGTCAATTTCCAGGTTTTCTAGGTTTTCCAGGACGCGTGGAAACCCTGACATTTTGATGTTGGATAAATAATGCATCAGGACAAATGTTCTGCAGCTTCTGAGGAGTTTGTCATATTCTGACCATAAAAGAGAGTTTAACACCACAAATACCATGTCATTTACACGTGCCTTTGATGATGATAAGTTTTGATATGAACTGATCACGGCTTATCAACATTTTTGGCGTTATCCTTACATTATTTTCAAGTAAAACAAGTTTCACACCAGCAAGGCAGCTCTAGCCTGTCGTTTCTTTCCTGCTCTCTGTTTCCACTCTGATATTTTGGAGATGGAAAACTGACAATAGATGGATGGTTGGATGAACGCATGGATGGACAGTAGGAAAAAGGGAAGGAGTCCCAGTTTTTCCTCATGAGTGCCTCAGCATCTGCTCCCTGGCTCCAATCACAT
>JAQQZY010000017.1:15417405-15439786 GCA_030068375.1 Ostorhinchus rueppellii | reverse complement strand
GTGTGTGTGTGTGTGTGTGTGTGTGTGTGTGTGTGTGTGTGTGTGTGTGTGTGAGAGAGAGAGAGAGAGAGAGAGACATTGTGTTTCTTTGTGTGACTGGCTTTATGCGTGGGACAAGCTCATCTCAGTCTGTGTGTTGTTCTGTGTATCGGCCTCATTTTATTATGTAAAAGTGTGTCCTCCCATTGACGATTATATAGTGCTACAATTGTGCCTCTCTCACAAACACACATGCACACACACATAGGCCATTATTAGGAGTCAGAGGCCTCCCAGCCCATTACTGAGGCCCCTTGGGGCCCCTCTTTCATCACCAATAATATAAACAGTCTTCACTCCAGCTGGGGAGCTCAAACACTCTCCCCAAAAAGACACAAACCAATACACAACAGCAGAGTCTGGGAGATGTGTGTGTGTGTGTGTGTGTGTGTATGCATTGATTTCTCTTGGTCATTATAGCACACATCCTTAAGGGTCAGTCAGCAAAAACAGATTTCTTGCTAGTGTTTATTGTTGTAACCTAGGTTAATATGGAAGTCAATAAAGAGCAATATTCAAAACTAGACCATCTGTTCCTCTGTGGCACGCTCATCTTTTGATGTGAAATTCTCATTATGTGGCTCAGCTGCAAAACAACTAACTTCAGCTGCCTCACTACATCACTCTTTGTAATTAAGTCACTGAGTACTCTTGACAGACAAAAGACAAAGCAAGCATATAGCCCCTGCTGCCATTATCCCAGCATCCTTTGTATGTGTCAAATGACAGAAGCTTCGCGTAAGGTGTGAAATAACCCGGCCTTTCAACAACCCCGGCTCTGGGGAGGGACGGCAATGGGGAGGCAGGGAGAGTACATCGCAAACAGCAGCTATGTTAAGCAATATGGCAGATTTATGATATGTGTGGCTGATGAAAGCTTTGGAAGTTGTACAGGTGGAGCTCCAGGCTGGCTAGCTGAGTCCTTTGGGATCTGCTACGACAGCCTTTGATGCTACAGATAGAGATGTTCATTCCACTGCTGCTTCTCTTCTTTAAAGCACAAGATCAGGGTTGTGTTTTCATCCAGCTTGTTTATTTTGGCAAAAACTGTAAATTCACCTGTGGACACAGTGTGTTTTTAGCTCTTTAAAAAGGCAATTATTTGGATTTCACTTTTAGAACAATGTCAGTCTGCATTGGCTACTCTTAACTACCCAAGGTTCTAAGTTTAAAATGACTGACCGGTTTGCTAAATTTAACGTTTCCATGAATGCCTGGCCTTGCACAGTATGTCTATCTGTTAGTATGCTTCGCAGAAAACAAGTTGAAGCTCAGCCTTCTGTCAGTCTGTCTAATGCCAGCACAAAATCCCCCAGGGACCAAGAATGTTTATTCCACCTACTGTTTTGTTAGCATAAACTGATGCTCATGCTCTTGTTAGCATGAGTTTTCCAAATGTAGTGGTTAGCCGAGAGCCTAAACAGTGCTACAGTGCATCCATCACTGTCAGCTTATAGGCTATACTGTCCCTTCCTCTAAAATTCAGCACAAATTGTTAAGTTTTGTTGCAGGAATGAAAAAAAAAAAAATCTTCTCTTCACTCAAAGGAAAAGAAACTGTCAAGTATAATAGCTAAGGACCAACTGTAATGATGTGTTTAGGCTGGGAAAATTAAATGTTTTAGAAATTTGACAGAGTGCAAATTATTCCCTAAAAGGATTAGTTAGTAATTATTGCTTACAATAACAGTTGCCTACAAAATGTATTCAACTGCGCTCTACATTTAGTCTGTCAAAGAAGATTCGGGATTGTTTCACATGTATCTGTAAAGTTTAAAAGATTTGGAAACGTTTCAAAATTTGCTGGTGTGATTTTGGCATAAGATTTGTTTTATTATACAAGAAAATGGGAAAGAGTCCTTGTTCGTTTGCTAATTTTACCTATGTATATCAGCTGGGAGGTGTTTCTTTTTGCATAGATATTGCAAAAAAATAAAAATAAATAAATAAATGCACTGTTAAAAAATGCCTATGTGTGAATTGTGTGTCATGTAGCTAGCTAGATTGAGTGAGAAAGTCACCTGCATCCATAACAGTTGATAGGGAATAGATGAGCAGCAGGAGACTGTGGGTGATGACAGAGAACATGAAAACAGGGAGTGAGATTTTTCTGAGTTCTGGAAGGATTTTGACTCTATTTGATAATAAGCGATTGAATGGTATCAAAGAATTATTATTGGTCGAGACGGAGAGACAGCTGCACTGGGTGACCATTATGAGCCAGGGCTGAGCGATAAAAGCATCTTTTATCTTAAACACGAGTCGAGAAGAAGAGAGAATAAGATGGTAAGGGACAGGGAGAGACGGGCCACAAGATCTGATGAAAGATGGTGAGGTGATTAAGATCCCACGGTTACAGAGAAAAGAGAATAAGATGAGAGAGGAGCAGTGGGTGAGAGAAATGAAAATGTCTCATCTTCTGTCCCCGAGTCGCTCTGTTTCGCTTTTTTTTCTCCCTTTCTTCCCTCTCTCGCCCACTTTTTCTCCACTTTGCTAATCTTCTCATTTCCTCCCTACCTCTCTACTTTCCTTTTCCCATCATCACCTCCTGCTCTTTCCACTCTTCTCCTCTCCTACATATTTAATATGCATTTGTCTGCTAATACATCTGTTGTGTCATGAAACAGTCAATTACCTCATCTGCCTCCTCCCTCCATTGTTCTCTCTCCTCCATCTCCCTCCATTCTCTTTCTCTCTCTCTTCTCCAATGCCATCATCCCATCTCAACCTTCAGTTCGCTCTTTGTGCAGCGTTTTCCTCTTGGTTATTTCTCCCGCTTGCCTCCTCCCTTTTTCCTCAGCCTCAGTCCTTTCCCCTCCTTCCTTCCTTCTTTCCTTCCACTTGCCTCACTCTCTCTTCCCACTCGCCTCATTCCCTCGGCGCTTTGGCTGAGAGTTTCGCTCGGTTCTGTGACCTTTAAAAAACTGCTGATCAAATTCTGCTGCTCATCCCATTATAGACGACAGAGAGGGAGAGATGGGGGGGGAGGGATGAAGGAAAGGAGATGAGGTCAGACGGGGTAGGATGAGATAGATATTGAGAAGAAGCCAGAGGAATAGATGGAGGAGCTAGGGAGAGTAGCAGGGATTGAGAGGAGAGAAAAAAATAGGAAGAATGTGAGAAAATGTCCAGTGAGAGCTCTATGAGTCAGACTAGGAGCATCACGACTGAGTAGCCACGACCAAGCAAATCCCATGCACATCGAGGTAGAATTATACACCCTTTTCCCATCTCAGTATTTTTTCTCAAACCATATTTTTTTCCCTCAGTGTAATCATCATAAACTTTATTCTACTAATAAAACTCTAAAGCAATCGTGGTTTACTGTTAACTTAATTAAGGCCGCCCGCCTGCGCAGTATCCCACTGTGTACAGCAAAGGCAATCTCCTATTGATTCGGTTCACACAACGATCAATTCATCTCCATTGGAGGCTATTAGGGACCATTTGTGGCTACTTAGGCCTCGGAGAGAGAGAGGAAAGACGGCGGGGAAGATGAGGCAAGCAAAGTGAGAGGAGGAAAAAAGATGAAAGGACTGGCAAGGGAGTGGGAGAGGGGAAAAAAGCAAATGGTGACGGAGGAAATAGAGAAATAGAGGAAGGGCGGAGATGGAAAGAGACAACGATGGTCATAGGTGAAAATCTCTCCATTAAATATCCAATTTCCTCATTCAGACTCACTCATTGTCATCACAACTGCTCAATATCATCAGTAATAGCCATAATGTCCTCAGTCACTGAGCTATAGATAGACAACTCCAACTGAGAGTCCCACTTAAATTAACATTACAGGATGGCCATTAGGCTGGTATACTTAAAGCTGTGGTCATAAACCACACAACAGTGCTTTACCAGTGACTCATATAGCTGACGTGTTACCCCTGCAGGAGTTTGCTAAACTTTCCACAGGGTTGTATTAAGCTTCATCTCATCCCTCAGGGGAGCCTCTCAAATTTCCTGATCTTAAGGGCTTTTAGAGGCCGCTGAATGAGATTATCAATATATTTCAAGAGATACAGCCTAATATTTGGGTCTTTCTGGCATTTTATCCTGTGGATCTACAGCTTAACACACAGAAGTAAGGTTGGAAAAACAGCAGGGTTCAAACAATGGAGGTTTGAACCGAGGATTTATTATGCAACAGTTTGAACTAAAATGACACAAGTTGGTTTGCTCATTTGATCTCTGGTTCCAGCTAGTTAAATGTTGGTGTTATTTGCTTATTATTAACATACATAAGTATCTTTGGTTTCACAAATGGTTGTTCACTCATAATGAGGAGCAATTTTAATGGGTCATTTTGGAATTTTCTGTGATTTCAGTCAAAATGTGTGGTTGGCATGACCCAAAAAGTGACATGGTATGACAAAGTATTATTAGTAATAGTATAAGCAGGTAGTACTTATTACTGATAGTATTATTACTGATATATTACAATACAACAATAATAGAATATGCTATAATAAGGACGATTATAAGTAACAGTGAGTATCAATAACTAATATTAATACAATTATACAGGTTTCTGTGTAGATATTTATGTATGCATATATACATATATGGCATAATAATAGAAAACAATAGATAATAGAGTACTTAATGATAGGAAGCACCTGAATGAATCCATGATGAACAAATCGGGTACTGAGAGGGGCTGGGAGTAAATAAGTCTTTTTTTTTTTTTAACGTCTTATCACTTTTCAAGTATATACCAAAAAAATAAATCAGATGTATATATTCAGGAATATGTATGCATGAGTGTAAGCATTTCTATTTGCACTTGTAAATATATATATATATATATGAATAATGTATAATGTATTTTGTGTTTCTGTTGTTCAGTGATTGGTTTTGACACTCTAATCATGTCATTCCTTCTCCACGATAGAAAAGGAAAACTTAGCTTTTTTAATCATTAAATAGCTACCTTTTTCTTCTTTTTTATTTCCTGTAATACCAGTTTCTAAAAAGACCCCCCCCCCCAAAAAAAAAAAACAAAAACCCAAAACAAAACAGAACAAAAACACGAACATAACAGGGCCAAAGTGGTTTAGGACTAGTGGCTTGAGGCAGCCTCAGTGTGGTCGTTTGTTCTCTGTTGGACCAGAATGTGAATGGCATTGTTGTGACCTGGCCAAACAAACCAGTGAAACATGCTCCAGGGTTTAAACCAAGACTAGACTCAGTGCGAATGTGGCTACAGTAAACCCAGACCGACTTCACAACTGATATCACTCATCCATTACTTCTATTGCCTTGAGTCACTTTCATTTCTGATGCACTAATTTAACAATACATAGAACAAATAAAATGTTCTAGTTCAAGCTGCAGCTTTATGGACTGTTTTGATGTAGATCATTAGATATAATTACAGTGGACTGAACTGGTAGCCAGTATCTAATATAAAAAGTCTTCCCCGACAAATTGGCAGAGCTAAGCACTTGTCACAGCTCATGGACCTCGATCCAAATTATTCACATTTGGTTCATCTGTTTTGCTTTTTTGTTGGCCTGCCATGATGTCAGGTTTTATAAGTATGGCTGCTATGGCTGTCAACAGATGGAAAGAGACGATGGAGGCAGTGTTAGCAACACCTTGTAGTACCCTGATGTGCCATGTGAAACAACTGGGATGGATCAAGATGACAGTGTGTTAATGAAAGCCATGCTGTAGCAGAGCACTGGTAGTCTGTCATTATGGTCACTCATCTCCACAATACAGCTCGAGACAGGCTACTTACAATTGTGATGAGTGACTGTTGGCCCACAGGCAAAACCCAGTTTCTTGCCTAATTTGTAATAATAAGCTTCAGCACCTGAACAAATTGTACGTTCTATTTAGACCCCACAGATGCCCACAGCACTTTAATGGATTACCATTGTAAAGCCAGCAGCTAAATCTTATTTAAATCTTTTTTCTGCTTCTTTAAATGTTGTAAAAAGACTCATCTTTCTCTGGTATTGTGTCTTTATGTAAGAGCTCCATGTTTATTGTTTTGTAGTTGCTTTCTCTTACCTATGAGAGGAAGACTGTCACTGAATAAGTGCTTTGTTGCTGAAATACTTTGAGATTTTTGCTGATTTGAAACATAGCACGGTGATGCCGCATGTCGAGAAGCTGTTACAGCCCAGCCGTCAAGATGAAGATGTTTTAAGGTAGACAACACCATTTCACCTATCAAGTCAATGAGCTGTGCCATGTTCGGTCCATTGAGTTAATAGATGATGTAGCCTGTGGTTTTGTTTTAGACTGAAACAACCTACAGTGTACTGAAAATGTTAGCCATTTTGTAAAACACTATTAAATAAATGGTAGTTCATACAAACTGCTGGTGCTATGGCAGTTTGTTAAACACCATTAATTTTTGAAGGTCATTAAAATGCCTGAATAGAGAGTTGGAATGAAACTGAAACTTCTCAGTTCTGTTCCAAAAGTAAGATAACTAAGAATGAAATTTTCTTGGCCGATTCCTACTTTTTTTGTTGTTGTTGTTGTTTTTTTACAAAAATACCTTCTTTCAAAGTGATATAATTGACTGTAAACAAACATTTGTATAACTTGTAGCTGCGCCAGATTATATACCCTTCTTTCACTCACACTCAAAAAAATCTTAAAAACTGCTTGAGGTTGCCAAGCCTTTATTTACAAATAAAATCCAATTGCTGGTGAATGGCAGTAGATTTTTTTTCTTTTTCCACATTTTACTATCCCAAAAGAAAACAAGTACAACATATCACTATAACATCACATCTAATACCTTTCACTTATGTCAAATTGTTTTTCATTACCTATAAAAATGAATCAGATTCATTTCAAGGCCCTCAACATTTCATTCTATTTTTACATCTTGAAAATAAACAAAAGCACACGTCTTTTTTGTTGATGCCAACGACAGCAGCCGAGGCTGGCTTTACACTCTCAGAGCTTTAGTTTCAGTTGCTTGGTCTTTGCTCACTTTGGCAAACAGACAGGATGATTGTGTTTTAAGTGTCTGAGTAACTTTTAATTGATTGTTCCAAAACTTTTCATTCCAGTTCCATTATTACAAGATATTGCAAACTGCATGCTTTGTATCTTCTTAATCCATGACAAAGGACTCAGTTTCATACAGTTTACATGATACCATTTGTACATTAACGACATGAAATATCACACCACTCATGTGCATAATGTGTAATACTGTTCAGATGATGTGACTGTTGAGTCACAAGTTCTTCCTGCATCATTAACAAGTCACATGTCAAAGTAACACATTGTTTGCTTCCTGACCAATACGGCTGTCTTTCTTGACTTGTGTGATGCCCTCAGGAAGCACAAAGAGAAATCCAAATGCAGCGAGTCAATATAAAGTACTATTGCAAAAGGCAAGAATGGAAGAGATAGGCTGCATTCAACAAAGTGTGAAACAATAAAACATGTTCAACCTACCACCAGTGTTATTATTTTACTTTCATAAGTATAGGCACAGTTCATAACCCTGAGCTATATAAACACTGGCATCTGAAGTTGTGTGTATGATGCTTGCAAAGAACTTCAACTTATGCTTGTTTACTCTTTGACACTAGTTGTATTATGTTAGAAAAGCCTAAAGAACAAAAATACAAACAGTGTTGTATTTGAGTCACACAGAGACTACAGTATAGTATGGGCTGTCTATGGGAAAAATAATGATCTTGTCTCCGTGTTAACAGCTGTGTTATCCACAATGAAAGAAACAACTGACTGTCACACATCAGTCCTCCATTTAATGTGACTGCCCTACACGGGCTGGATTGAGCTGATATTGTGTTGTCTAACTTTGAGCAGATCAGAACAAAATCAATATATCTAAGAGTGATTGCTTGATCAGTGTTGAATGACTGCCAACGGCTGATCAATTTGTGCCTCTCTGAAGAAAACCCCATTAAATACTTCATTAAAAATTTATCGTAAAGCAGATTAGCAAAACTCTAGCTTTGCAAAATTACCTTTCTCGCCATTATATCATACAGCTGATTGTGTTTGTCATCAAGGTAATGTTATTTCTCTGGAAAATGACTTGGTTTTGTTTTTTAATCCAATATTTATTCCTCTGGCGGCTGTTCAGGAACACCATTTCCCGTAAGCTCAAGCACAATCCTTTGTCACAACAGCACTCTTTCTCTTCACTCACTCTGTCCCTTGCCATGGGCACTATGGATCCATTGCACATCTCCTTGAATTGCGAATTAACCAAAATGATTAATATTCCTAGGAAACATTTTATTTATGTAAACGTGGCATTTAAATGTCAAAAACATGGGCTAATCAGTTTGGTATTTCAACAGATCGTCCCTCTCTGTCTCTGTCTGTGACTGTCCACTCCTCCGTCTCTGTCTATTTCTAATTTTGGTCTTTTGTTTTGTGCTGGCTGTTTGCAGCTCTGATCATCTTTTAACACCAACAAAAAACCATCTGGTTTAAAGGACTGATATTTTAATTTTTTAAATGGAATTATGCATTTTAAAACATTTCCCTGTGGTCTACATAAACTAGGGTCTGAATTCTTAATTAATTAAACTCCACAGGCCCATCTACAATCCTATTTTTGAGTGATGACATGAGAAAGGTCGTTTTGAGGGCTGGCCCTTTAAATGCACATCACCCCACGCCCTCCAGGATTCTGACAGTGTCCTCTGTCCCCTTCAGCCACTTGAGGTCGTCAATACAACCAATAATTGAACATTTTAGTTAATCAGCTCGAAGTTTGGACATATTTTCAGTTATTACTACACCTGCTGCTGCTGACGAACAATTATCTCAGAGAAATGCTCCTCGGAAATCTTGACCTTATATGTGCAAATGTCATGACATAATTAGTTATAAAACATAACAAATAAAGTAGGAATTAAACAGGTTGTAGAAATCCACTTGATTTTTGCCAAAATGAATATAAACATAACTTTGCAGCGCCTGGAGGGCTCAAATTCAAACTTGATGAACTATTAGGCTCCAAATACACAAATAAATGTAAAGACTAATAAAAGTGGGTTTAACAAAACAGGACCCCTTTAAAGGACCTGTAACTGTCAAAAGCAAGGCTAGTTTCCTTCTACTTGGACATCAACAAACATTGTTAAAATGACAAAATTACAACAACCATAAAAGTCAAATTAGTTCAAGCTTGCTGAGGAAAATCAAAATATAACCTCAACAGTGAGGCACAATTGGTGGCATGTCCCCATCCTAAATAGGGAGAGTTATTTATAGCAGTGGCTCCCTGGACAGCTTACACACACAATAATACGCCCACACGTATTCACATCTACACATATTCAAATGCACACACGAAAGCCAGACATAAAACACATAGATACACACACACACACACACACACACACACACACACACACACACACACACACACACACACAGAGTGCTGGAGGACAGTCTCCCACTGCAGACTATCAATCAGATATGATTAGGCTAGTGTGTGTCTGTGTGCGAGTCTGATAATGATAATGAGTGGGCTGATAATGAGCGGAATGTGTCATTAGTAATAATTGTAGGTTGCAGCAGACACTCCTCACACTTATTTACCATGATTGACCAACTGATTATAAATACAATCCTACACATCATCATCCACAGAGATGCACCTGTTCTCTCATCATGTCTCTGCACGTTCTTTTCCTGTTTGTCTTCCTCTACTCTGTCTCTATTGCCTGTCAACCTCCTCCAACGAGGCTGTATCTTTCCCTGCCACATTCATTAAGCTGTGTAGTAGCAAATTTAATGTCTTTGATGGAATGCTTGTCCATCTGTTTGTCTTTGCACTGCAGCCTTTGAAAGCTTCTCTTCCGCTATCTGTCTGTCAGATTGGCTTTTTTGTCTGATCCGGCCAGACCAAAAGAAAACACTGACATTATCAGAGGAAAGCAGAGTGAATTGTTTGGATTTCTCTCAATAGGTTTCATCCGCTCTGCTTCTTTGATCAAAACTGGACAGATTTTGATAAAAAAAAAAAAAAGAAAGAAAGAGGATGGACCATGAGACGTAGAGGACAACAGGGACGGACAAAAACTATCTTAGAGATTAGAAACTGTGTCTCAAGATAGAAGAGTAAGGGTTCTTTTAATTTCAAATCATATTTCTGATGCATTATTCAGACCGCCGTGATAGATTTTTCTCAGCAGTTTTGAGCTGTTAGGGGTGAAACCTTGTTATGCCCTGTGGTTGTACACTGAATGCTCATGATTTTCCAGTGAACTACATATAAGCGCTGGTTTCAAACACATGTCAGGAGTTGTGCAATTTGTGCTAAACAATCTTCGGGTGCTTATTCCTCCCCTGACTCCTTAATGGCTCAGCCTTCCTCTGCTTATTGCCTTTCCCCTCCCTCTTTATCTGTCACTCTTCCCGGTGGCTCTCTCCTTCCCTCATTTCTTTTTTTTATCTCACTCTTCTGTCCTTTTTCTTTTTTTTTTTTTTTAAATTGTACACCACTGCTTGTTAATTTCTTTTCATCCTGTTTGCTCCCTTTTTGTTCTGCATTTGTTCGTTTTTAGACTAATTTTCCTGTTCTCTTTCCCTTCTACTTCATCTCCCATTATCTATCCTTCCTCATCTCGTCTTTTCTCGCTATGCCTCCATCCCTCCCTCTTTTACTCGGTTTCTGCTTTGCTATTCACCACACACACATCCACGCAGCAGCATCCCTCTTCAGTCACTCTGTAAATGAATTATCAGCCCACCAATGGGTTTCCGTTCGTACACTCCTATATCTTAATGGTCGATCTTTGCAGGCAGTGCTTTTATGAGGATAAGGCGTGTGTGTGTGTGTGTGTGTGTGCGTATATGTGTGTGTGAACGTGCATGCTGGTTAAAAAGAGGGGGGTTCAACTGCTGCATGATAAATAGGAAGTATTAGGAGCACCTCTATTGCACCCAGGGGCTCTCACTTGTGTGTTCATACGTGTGTCTGTATTCAATGTGTGCGGTTTGTTGTAAGAGTCTGGCTTTTGTCATATTTTTATATTGATGTGAACATGTATTGGTGCTGTATGTTGTGTGTGTTTAGTTTAGTTAGTCTTTTAACTGTGTGCATGTGTGCTTCATTGTGTCTGTGTGGGATATGTAGGGTGGAAATGACACCAGACAAACCCACAGATGGACGCCCAGCGGGCTAAAAAACATTAAGACTGCACAAACACATTAACACACTCTCTCACACACACAGAATGGTAAGTAGATATTAGCTACTCCTTCTCTGTGAAAAACCTCACCGGAACCAAATGAAGTCAACCACATCATTGGCAGTTGTAGTGTGTATGTGTTGACCTACGCGTGTCTAAGAGCACAATAAAAACAAGTGTTTGTGTGTTGTATAATAGAAGTATTCTGGGAAAAAAAGGAATAGCTTCATCTTAGAGTAAATATAAGATAAAAGAGTTAGACTGTATCAGAAAGCTGACTACACTGCGATAAAAGCAG
Source organism: Ostorhinchus rueppellii (assembly GCA_030068375.1). Taxonomy (NCBI): domain Eukaryota; kingdom Metazoa; phylum Chordata; class Actinopteri; order Kurtiformes; family Apogonidae; genus Ostorhinchus; species Ostorhinchus rueppellii. The sequence continues at coordinate 15,428,297 of JAQQZY010000017.1, read as the reverse complement.
CTAAATGAATGCAAAGTAGACTTTCTGAGCATAAGCTGTTTCCCAAAATGTCTCAGCTCCTCCAGTAAATTAGGAGACAGTGGAATTAGCGTGGTTTATTGTGTCTGAATCGCAGGCCAAGACTAAATTAACTTTGTGTCCCGGGCTGAATGGGAAACATCAAAAGAACCTGTGGTGTCCCAGCTGACAATGAACTACCGGCCAACTTTGTCACCGTATTTAAATCAGCCTCATTGTGCTCACAGTGCTCATGGCGTCAATGGGCGCCAGCCGCTTTATTTCCTCTTGCTCACTTGTTATGAAGCAGAGAATGTCCCCATATTTCCATAATATTACTCGGGGTGCTATCACTGCGGCTGCACTGCTGATCGGCCATTCACTGTCAGTGGAGCACATCCAGCCCTTGCTCCTGGTGCATGTGGACACGAAGGCTTGCCTGTGTGTTTACTGTACAAAAACGCCCACAAGCTGAATGCACTTAAGCCATTTATGATGCTATAAATCTGTCCACCACTCTCCATCAGGAGGCTACCTGTTACTATGGGCCAAGCAGACAGCTCTCTCCCTCCGATAAGCCAAAAATGTTTTTAGTTTAAGGGTAAGATGAGGCCGACTGATGTTTCCTGCATGGTCTGGTTTCAACAGGCAGCTCATCCATTACACCTATGACTCATTAATTTAACAGTGATTTGTTTTGTAGATTGTTTTTGGCATCACATTTAAATGAGCAGCAGGTGAGTCATACCAAGATTAAGTCAGATCACTAATGAAACGCAGGAAGCTGTATCAATAACCAGACATTTTATATACTGGAACAGCACACATTATCCAGTGTGCAGGTATGTGTGTCTGCCCTTTACCAGAGTCGCAACTAATAATACTGTTGTTGTGTGGCCTTCTAACTGTTCTCTCTGTAATGTGATTTATCAGTCACTTCAATCCATCAAGTGTGTGCATGTGTGCATGTGTGTAAGAGCATCTGCGTCCATCTCTTTGCAAAGCCAACAAGCCACTCCTATACTTAAAGATATTACTCTAAAGCCTCGGGAAACAGAAATCCTAGCTTTGGCATCGACTGCCCGCAACAAACAAAGGCTCTTACAATGGCTTTACTGATTTTTATCTTCACAAACATTCAGAAAGCAAGAGACAGAGAGGATCAGTGTGTGTTTGTGTTTCCATGTTTGTTTTTCATTAACCTAATGACAAGGGAGTCTGCACTTGAGTTTAGTGGCCATTTGGGAAAAGGAGCGTGAGACTAATGTGGTGGAAAACCCTACTAGATTATAAATTATTTCATCATCATTTTCACCATTTGTGTCCCAGTTTAACTTATTAGCATCATCTATGGTCTCTCTGCCACCACCCTGTTACTGCTCAGTTGATTATCATACAAGCTGATTTATAATATCTAAGGATGTTGGTTAAAAAATACAAATGACTTCATATTGAAGTTTTTCATTCGACTGGTTGCTTGGTTTGCTTTTCCATCTCTGTAAATGTTCGCTGTTGCAAAATCGCTCACAATTTATTTGTGTTTAAATGGGCAGGTTCCGCATTTAACATGAATGGGCGCAATGGGTTACGCACAAAACCTTGAATGAGACTGAGAATCATGAAAAACTTTCATGTCTGGATCAGAAAAACAACTAGGAGCACCAAATTTAACAGTGCCTTTATTTAAAGCGGTATATAAGAGAATTTCAAGCAATGTTTTCAACATAAAATGCACTGACACCTAGGTAGCTTTTCATGTCCCAATTTTGGTCCTACTTTTGGAACCAATATTTTATTAACAACTCATTAACTTTGGGATGGCTGAGAGCAAGAGTATATATATATATTTTTTGCATTTATCTGAGGTCATCATTTGGTACATGGGGGGGTATGGCTGAATTTCTTTTTTATTACTGGGTCTAAAAAGCTACAAATAAAAACTTCCAGACACCAAAAATAAAACCAGTTTCATGGAAAGACCCAAATATTAAACTTCTAGCTGATGTACAATCATACAAGCCCACAGCCATGTTCTAAATAAACTTTTGCAGTGACTCTAATATAAGCTCTAAAATGCATTTAGACTTATTTTAACATGATACTTCTGCCTGATGACAGCAGCATTACATACATAGAAATTACTGAGGATAACCGCAAGTTATGCTAAAGTCTCTTGCTGGTTTTTGTCAGTAGAAAAGTATTTAGCCCACACAGAGCCATATGTTTTGAATCCAATATTTATTTGAGACCAGTGTTTCCTGTCGTATCAACGTGGTTTGCAAATCACGATTGATTCATGAAAACAGAGCAACTTAAACAAAAACACTACAACAAAATTTTTAATAATTTTGATTTCATGATTTAAAGATGCACTGTATGTCTCTCTTTCTTTTTAAGATGGACTTTTTTTCATGGTTTACTTAACAGAATGATCCACTAAGTTTATGTTAATAATACTTATGCTAATATCTTGTCCAGACTTTTTGAATCAATAAAACATTAATGATTCATATTGTTACCTAAAAACATGTAGTGTAAACAATCTCAATGGTTAAAAAGATAAACTATGTGACATTTGTGGGCCGAGAGCTGAATGAAACGAGGGAGTATCCATGAATCAGAGAGTTATTATTTTTTTGTTTCACAACAGTTATGTTGCAAATCACACCTGCCCACCCCTCTGCACAACCCTGCGGAAAGGTTGTTAGTGGATACAACTGAAGAACACACTCCATCCTGTATATAGGGGTCTCAGTAACTCTGCTGTGGGTCTGTACACCTGTGAGAACCCAGGATGGAACTGAACCACACAAACCTGCAACAGATCCAGTGCAAAACAAACTGAAAACACAACAATAAGAGAACTAGCCATATATCCTGTGTGATGGTGTCATTAGCTCAGGGCTACACACACAGCCAGAAATCCATCAACACAGGAAAACATTTAAAAAAAAGTAAGAAAATACAGAAAGAGGCAAGTGTCTGTCCAAGTAAATACACCATCAGATGTGTATTTCAGATTACTATACATTAAATTTTATACTTATTTTACAACGTAGTACGATTTATATAGTATTTTTATAATATGTAGTTTTCTGTTTTTATGGTAGCTTTTTATTTTTTTGTATCATTACCCCATCTATGTAATTTCTCTGCTAATGAGAGAAATCATTACTATATGAGTGCATAGTATTGGATGTATTATTTTATGAGTATATATATATATATAATTTTTTACATTTTTTTTATGACAATCCTAGTTTCACATAGCCTACAGACCTAATTTCACAGATTGTCAGTGCAGTGTCAGCCCTGAGGTAGACCTAGCACCCTCCAATATCACTATCTGGAATGGGATAAAACTTCTGTGTTGTTTGGCTAGTTCTGAAAATATATATGAGGCACTGAGTGCAGGACACAGTGGCGGTATATTTCCAACATAGTGGTAGGAAAGATGGCAGAACATGTGTGAATGGCTTAACTTTCCACCAAAGAAAACACCCACATAAAAAGAGGTGCCTTTCTCAAAACTTTCCATTTTCCACTTGTAGTTACAGCACTGTAGTTGTTCTTTCACAGAAATGGTAACACATCGATAGCACAGAGTTACTGTGAGAAGGAAATATTTACCCTTATCCTGGCAGAGTACATCCAGCAAACCTGCATATTAAACCTATAAGCATACGTATTATAGACTGGCCTTCACATCGCATATGGCAATTTTGTTGCAAGTAAAAACGCACTGACTGACAAGTCTAATTCTCTGACAATGTAGAGTAGTGAATCAGTCACTAATCTTCTACCTGTGGTCTTCAGATTAGAAGTCCCACATTGCAATAGGCTTCTTAAACTCACAATATTCCCTAAAATACAAAAGATATAGATAGGAAGTTGTACTTTATTCATCCCAAACTGAAAAACTACAGCTATATGTACAATTATATGACCTCAATGCCCTCATACTGTACATTAGCACACTCTTGTATATATAGTATACCATACCAATAGCTGCTGCATGCCAGTGGACATACAGACTGCTTTAAACACCTGTACATGGCAGCACTAGGACCCAGGGAGCATATGTCATACCATACACATACACATATTAGATAAGTGTCATCACACCTAGCCTGCTGCGTCCTCTTGACTCTGTTGGTAACCACATGCATGCACACACCAGTCTCCATTAGCGTGCTGTTTGCCCTGTCACCAACCCTACATCTGACACCACAGTCAATGGCAGACACACACACAAACACAAGCGAGCACACACACAGGATAATGCTTTCATACCCACGCTCAACTCACACCACTACCAATGAAGAATAAATCACTTCTGTCACTAGCGTCACAATCAACACTTTGATGGAGTAGGAACCGACAAACTCGATGCACTGCAACCATGCAAATGGGATGTAACTTTTTTCGAAAGCAAATCTTCAATTTCAATCAGATTATTGTTTTGTCGTGTCAGTAGTTGGTTCCGTCTGCCCTTAGATACGTGATTACTTTTCTTCTTCTATTATTTTCTTGCATAGAATACATTATACTGTTGGTGCTGTAAAGGTTTACTCTTTACTGACTACAGACTCAATCTATTGACACTAAGGAATTAGATCAAGTATTTAAGTACCAACATCTTCTCACAGATCTTTCTGTAATTTCTCTTTAATTTGGAGAGGGCTATGGCAAAGCTGTTAATGCCTTACAGATCTAGACTACAAGAAACATGGAACTATTGTGTGTGCGTTGAGCATCATTCTAAGACAAAGTACTGTAAACATGTTGACAACTATGCTGTATTCCCTCTCCTATACCTGCAATTATTTATGCTCATTATATGTACATATATAGCTATATGTTCTGTGAGGATTACAATAGTTTGCCTACACCTTAGGCATGTCACATTTATGTCAATTATCCTTGACTTTTTTTCTGTTGTTTGCTCTTTTAATGACATCATCTATTTATCTCAAGCTGTTTATCTTCTACATAACTACTACATTTCAATAAGCACTATAGATCATTCCTTTGGCTTTATAATTGAGAATATCCATCTTTTCAGTTTTGTTTACAGAGCCTTAAAGGTGAACAGTAATGCAATTTCTATTCAATTGTTCCAATGTTCAGTGTGAATGAATGACTCTTCTTCTTCATAATCATAATCTTCATCTGTGTCTTATTATTCTTAGGTACTTTATTATGCTATTAACTATTATTAGGCTTGAGCATAAAATACGGGCTAAAAAAAGCAGTAAAAGGAAAATAAAATCATTAATCCCAATTGCCTGTAAGAGAATTTAATTGGCAACTAAAATTCCATGACTGTGACAGCATTGGCTTGGGGATAATGATGAAGAAAAAAAACCTCACATACACAAACCCAAACCCTATTTTTTCAGAATCCTAAAGAATTTTTCTAACCTTCTGGATGGAAAAAATCCTTCTGGTGCACAATAAAACCGGATTTACTGTAACATTCTTCCTTACTTACTTATGCTTTCAGAGCATTTCATAGCAAGTCTTCTTAGGTCAAATGTCAGAAATTTGTTAAGATTCGTAAAAATTTGGAATAACCTGCCACTCCAAATAAGAGAGTGTACAACTTACAACACTTTTAAGATTCATTTAAAACAGTGGCTCCTAAAAAAATCTGAGATGCACTCATTTTTAACTGACACATTTCATCACTTGTATACTGTCTTTGTCAAGTTGTATGTAAGTATAGAGTATGTATGTATAGGCTAATGCCCCTGCAATCATCTGTCCATCTGTTTATTTTTATTTTATTTTCTTGTTGTGTTTGTTTGTTTGCTTGTTTTTAACGATGTCTATGTCTATATTATATGCATTTTTTCCTCTCTTTTTAAGTTTTTTAGGTCCGTGGTAAATGAATGTTGTTTTACTGTTGGTTGTTTTGTTTTTTGGTGTTTATGTTACCTGTCTAGGGACTGCAGATGAAAAGTAGTTATTTTTACTAATTCTGGCATATGTATTACATAGGTGTATTTTTTATACAACAATGTTCATGAATATGCATGGCCCCTATCAAATAAACTATCAAAATAAAATAAAATAAAAATAAGATTCAAGAAAATACAGTGGTTACAAACTGAGACAGGGGTCCTGCCACTTTGCTGGCATTACAAGTGACCATTTATGTCAAAATTAGATCTAAATACAAATAATTAAGTTAGTTTTTGCATCACTGCAGCAGCTTCCTGGGGTCTTTTTACATTACAGTTTACATTTGGTGCATTAAAAGGATTATGGAAGTGCAATCATACGTTCAGTTGAGATACAGTTCAATATGTCTTCCCATAATACTGTAGATAAATCCATAGAAAAAAACCTTCACTTTCAGTTTCCTGACAACCTAAGAGTGCTTTGAATATTCTTGTTTGACCTCATCACCAGGTCCAGAGACAACACAAAAATAGTTAGTAAAATTTCTCATTAAATAGTATTTCCTTAGATGTCTCTTAAAATCCTTCATATTGTGTTGCTGTATAATATTTATGTGGTAGTGCATTCCATTCATGTTGACTCCATACAGCTTTTTTTGGCAAAGTAATTGCAATTATGCTTTTCCAGACTGAAACATAGCTTTTCATAAGACATAGATTCTATTTTGATCATTACAATATTTTTTACAAAAACTAACACTGAATACAATCGCCAATGTACGGAAAACCAAAAAAAATTGCTCTTGCATTTTAATGATGATTGTTGTGAATAGATATGACCGATACCCCTTTTTACCAGATCGAGTACTCGTATAAATACATTTGATTACTTGCCGATACCGACGACCAATATGAGTACTTAACACCATTACAGTTCTTAGTTCCTTTTAAAAATGTGCTATCGTCGTTGTCATTAGTCTGACTGTACCAAAGTGCTTCTACTGACATTTAATGCGTTGAAATGAGCATCTCTAAATCAATCTACCAGTGGGCGCCGCTCTTAATTAACCATACTTGCCAAATAATACAAAGAAGAGTAAAGTTTTTTTGAGAAGAAAAGGAAAGTCAATAATAACAAACATCGTGGCAACAGAGAAGGTAATACTAATGTGGATATTGATATTGATGAGAGTAGTAGATTTTCACTAAATCACACAGTCGCTCTATGAAAAGATCCAGTACCTCCACGGTTCTTGGGACAGAATTACGTACGGACGATACACTCGATCCGTATCGGTCTGTGTCTTTAAAGTAACTTGCAGTCAGCATTACTTTTGTCACCACCGTTTATTTTGAAAAATCTCCTCACTGCTGAAATTAGTCCTCGGCCGCATACCTGCTACACTATGTGGTGAGTGTAACGCTACTGTCAAGTGGTATCGGTGTGGTTGTATCGGAGTATTTTTACAAGTACAAATATTAGTACACCTGCTCAGTATCAGACCGATACCCGTGCATCCCTAGTTGTGAAGCCACACGAAAGTGACACATGGTGCTTTATTCTGAACTTCCTGTAGGTTTCTAATATTTCTCATGTAATAGACCAAGCAACTGTACAGCAGTCCAGATGGGAAAGAACCAGACTCTGAATTACATATGCTATAATATCTCCAGTTAAAGATTGAGAGCATCTCTTGATTACTGACAGGCTGTTTCCCATTTTAGTACATAACTACTCTGTGTACATGTTTGCCTCATGAAAGTCTGTCCTAAGTGGCTCTGCTTTGAATCATACCATATATTCTGGTGAGGTTTTTGCACAAAAAAATACCAGATGACCTCATGAGCACCTCGTGGAGACTTTCTCACACGAAAACAACCTACAAGTGCCAACCTCACCCTGACATCATTCTGCTCAGTCAAGCTCAAACACTTCGGTGAAAGAACAAGGTGAAAAACTTTTGAGTGAAAGGTGACATGGCACACGTGAGATCAATGTAATCCTCATCTTTCTGGGCGCTTCATACCTTCAGCACATCTCCCACATCGTCCCCTCCTGTTCTTTATCTAACCTTTCTATTCCCCTTTACCACACCTTGCACTGCCCTTCACTTCTCCTCCTGTTCTCATGCAAACCTTTCATCCCTCCTGTGACCTGGCACTCCACATCTCTGGTCAAACATCCATCCTTCCCTCTCTACCCACACAAAAGATATATGTGCACCTCTTGCCTGCCCCCCCCCCTCCCCCCTCATCCCACCTTGCCTCTGTGTCCCCATCTGCTGCAGCTTTATTTAACAATCCATCCATCCTCACCTCTTTCCATTTCTTCCTTGAACCTTGCCTGCTGCACATTTATTTGTCTTTTCCTCCCTCAATCCCTGACTAAGTCCTCCCTCCATCTATCCCTTTCTGCTACAGTTGTCCTTCGCCCCTTCCCTCTCCTCCTCTGGTCCCACGTTATCACCACTACCACTAGGTTTCCACAGCAACACAAACACACACACACACTGTTACCTTTGCGTATAAATATGCATGCTGGGAGACACTCACCACCGTAATCAACCTCACACATGCAGACTCGTGCACAGACTGCGCTCTCTTACTCTTGTTTGTCGCTCACACAGACACACACACACACACACACACACACACTCAGATGTAATCACCATGAGTGCTGAGAGTGCACTGCAGAGGTGTGAGAGTTCTAAATGCTACTGCCTGCCATCAATCATAAAATCCTTTCTGGGGATTGGACAGCTGACAGTGTCGGCATTACGCATCGTCTCCCTTTATTTCAATCAATCATGGCCCTCGCACTGCAAAAGGCCTCCAGATTGCCAAATGATATTGGCTCGCTTTCATCAGACTTAGTGAGTGATTATGTCGGACTCAGAGAACAGACTTTTTTTCGGTGTCAAAGTTTGTTCGTGTTGGTTGATTTTCAGGTTTCTTTTTAGTAATACTTCTACCTGTTGCGATGATATCTGGCAAATGTGGGGAGTATAGCAACTACTTCAAACTGATTATAATAGATTGCGATATAGTATCGATTTATATAGTAAATAGCAGTATTGATTGGAAAAGAATTGTAAGGGTGTGCTTTCTTTCTTTCTCTCTCTCTCTCTTTTAAGCTGAGTGCTCAGTTGAGAACTAGATAAAACCAAGAATACTGCCAGAGGGCACAACCTTTCAACATATTATACTAGTTCATCTCACATCCTCTTAGAAAACATGAAAGAAAGAAGCCCCAACATAGACAACATTGCCGGAGTTAATGGCTGGTTGTTAACAAATGCCAAGCAATACATAGGTTGTAAAGTATCAAATTTTAAAAGCTTTTGAGCCATTTTTTTAATTAATATTATCAAGGCTGATGTGATGGAATCCTGGCTGATGAGTCTTTGGTTAGAACCTGGTACTTAAACTCACCATTCAAAAAGGAGTTTAATTAAGGTTCATTTATTTTTTTTATCAAAATAAGATATTTATATAAAAATGCTTTGTTCAGCATATAAGCTAGGAGGCGTAGGAGCTTTTTCTGTAGGTTTCTGGATGGCTGGGTACTGTGGTTGTGAAATTTTGAACTTGTTTCCAACAATGGTGATGTTATTGTAGTTATTTTAAGTGTTCCATTCATTTTTTAGGTATATTCAGACTGTTATAGCTGAGTCTGTGGGAGAGTTGGGCACACACCTATAAGATGTTGCAATCTTTTTCCAAGAAAAATGTAAATTTTTCAATAAAAAAATATGTATAATTTCACTTCTTAGACAATTACCTAGATTTAGGGATGAATTGTAATACTAGACAGACATCAGCATCAGTCAATATTTAGTGATAGTAGCCAATATGAATAATGGTATATAAGATATCAGTCACAGATATGTATCTATTGTGTTATATTCAATGTTCATTCAGAAGTATGTAAGTGTGCCTGAACCAAAGGAGTGCTAGCCTGGTCCGCGTAGCAGGTAAAACGTTGGATCTGTTCCTGATGAGGGATGGACTCCACCAGGGCTGCCCTTTGTCACCAGTTCTGTTCATAACTTTTATGGACAGAATTTCTATCTGAAGCCAGGTGGGGGTGGGGGTTGAGTTTGGTGGCGGGAGGATCTCATCGCTGCTTTTTGCGGATGATGTGATCCTCTTAGCTTCACCGAGCAGTGACCTCCATCTCTCATTGGGGCGGTTTGCAACCGAGTGTGAAGCGGCTAGGATGAAGATCAACACCTCCAAGTCTGAGGCCATGGTCCTCAGCCAGAAAAGGGTAGAATGCCCTCTCCAGGTTGGGGAGGAAGTCCTGCCTCAGGTGGAGGAGTTCAAGTACCTCGGGATCTTATTCATGAATGAGGGTAAGATGGAGCAGGAGGTCAACAGGTGGATTGGGGCGGCGTCTATAGTGATGCAGATACTAAACTGGTCTGTTGTGGTGAAAAGGGAGCTAAGTCGAAAGGCAACGCTCTTGATTTAGCAGTCAATCTATGTTCCAACTCTCACCTATGGTCATGAGCTCTGGGTAATGACCGAAAAAATGTCACAGATACAAGTGGTCGAAATCAGTTTCCTTCGCAGGGTGGCCGGGCTCAGCCTTAGAGATAGGGTGAGAAATTGAGACATCCGGTAGGGACTTGGAGTAGAGCCGCTGCTCCTGCATGTCAAGATGAGCCAGTTGAGATGGTTTGGGCTTTTAGTGAGGATACCAACTGGATGCCTCCCTGGGGATGTCCAACCAAGAGGAGACGCGATGAATAGCCCAGGACAAGCTGGAGGGATTATATCTCTTGGCCGGCCTGGGAACATCTCGGGATTCCCCCCCGGAAGAGCTGGTGGAAGTGACTGGGGAGAGGACTGTCTGGGCTTCTTTGCTGAAGCTGCTGCCCCAGACCCAGATAAGTGGAAGACGACGATGACGAAAGAAAGAAAGAAAGAAAGAAAGAAAGAAAGAAAGAAAGAAAGAAAGAAAGAAAGAAAGAAAGAAAGAAAGAA